>CAUHTR010000960.1:0-65671 GCA_959609185.1 Schmidtea polychroa | reverse complement strand
TTTGTTCCTGTAAAGTTATTGAAACTGCTTCTGTCTCTGTTATAGTCGACCTGCTATCATTACTTACTGATGTTTCCTCTCTTATTTTTTTCGAGAAATATGTGGTTAACATATTTTGTCTCTTCATCTTCAAAAAATAAAATAGGTATTTAAAAATAAATTATTTAACTTAAAGCATGAAAATAGTTAATTGAACTTACTTTATTAAATTTTTTAAAAATCTTCGGTTTTATTAGAAAAATAATTAACTTAAATGTATTAAAACTGAACAGAACAAAACAAATAATAACCGATAAAATGAAATATTTAGATTGAACTTTTTCAATAGAAATTAGAAATAGATTTAACTTTTACATATATATCTATCTATAGTAACTTGATAAAATTTTTTATTTTTTTATTTTTTTTAAAATTAACTGAAAGATTTCTATAAAGTAAAAAATTAGAATCGCAATGAAAACTAGATAAAATTTTCAAACTGTTTATATAAATTTTCACCAAATTGTAAATAAATTTTATTTAAATAATATTTTTTTGCGTATTTTTTTTTCTTGACAAAGTAAATAATTTTTTTTCCGCTTATTTTAATAGCCCATCATATTTAATTTTAAACTCCTTCAACTGTTTCACATTCCAACAGCTTGGTGCAACAAGCATCTTTAAGGAAAAAAATGAGTGAACATTTTGCATCAAAAGCACACGAACCATAGAATTTACATCTAACGGTTTGCACGAACCGGTGCGAACCGGTAGGAAAGCATCCCTCTGTAAAAGTGAATTGCTTCTATTGACTGTGCTGAATTCTTGTATTTCCACGGAATTATCACTGTTAATAAATATTCTTACGTCCTTTACTATTTCTCTTTGTACTCAGCTCGATCACGTATTGGATTAGCAATTGAGCATTTTTCCTCAGTCATCCTGTTTTATTCAAATCCAACCAGATGAACAAGGAGTATAATCTCTTTCACAACACAAAATTCATTTATTTGATTCGATAAGTCTCTGAGGAAAATGAAATGACATTCAAGTACTTTAGTGTACTTAAGTACTTTTGGTGAAGTAGAAATTAAACTAGGTGGCATTTCCTAAAACCACTATAGAAAAGCAATTCATCACTCAGGGTCCGTTGCAATCAAAGTTAGAACTGTAACACGAATAAACTGTCTTCCGCAAAAGGTGAGTTCCTATGTCAAGACTACGTTGCATTGATCTCATGGCAATGAAGCTGCAACTGTTCCACTCGATACTAATATTCTTTCCGTATTTTGTTCGAATTTGCTAAATTCTTCCAGAATTTGGTGATTAGGTTTTCCAATAAAACAAATATGCACATAAAAGAAATTTAAATACATCCACACTTAAATTTTATTCTTTCATTATCGCAGCGTTTTCATCTGTAAGACCTCATTATTATATGCGTTCCGTTGTAACACGATTATTTTTTTCATTTCTGCAATCACGCTGTCAGACTATTTTTCTACTTACACCAAACGCCACTGAGATGCATTTCCTATAATATAACAAAAAAATCAATAATCTTACATTATAGAAACATACATACTTACTTTGATTTCATGTTGATGTTCTCATTTAGAGTGCAGTCAGATACATCCTATACTATAGAAATCTGAAAAGTGTAAGAAAAATTAAAAACTGCACACAAACACAACACATACTAAAAACACATACAAACTTTTGATTCATCGAAATGCACCGCTGAGATACATTTCTATAATAATTCTATTTTAGACAATTTTTGGATAAAAAAAGATCGCTGAAAATTTTTAAAAATAGATTTTTAATGAAATTTCAAGAGCAGATGAATTTTGTTCAATGTCTTTTCAATCCATATTTCCTTTCCTGAAAGAAGCTCCTCATATTGAGCTCAGAAAAAAAATTACAAAAATTATTTTATTTTTATTATTCGGGGATTTTTCCCAAAATGTTTTAGAAAAGTACATATTTTTGGTAATTCATTTATTTAATTATAATTAAAAACATATCTAACTCACATTTTTTCGAAAATATTCCAAAATACTTGTCATAAAATATCAAAAATCCCTGAAAATTAATTAAAAATAATTTATAATTATAATGTTGAGTAAAAGTAAAATTTAAGAACTTGAATAATGATCTCATATCTATATGGATCAAAATTCAAGACTTAAACTTTACTTAAAATTAAATAGCTTACCTGAAAACTATTTCTAAAATGGCTAAAATAAATTTCCAAAAAACATTCATTATCAAATTCATATTCAAATTGATGATGATACAGCCAATTGGTGAGTAAATTTTTACACGCCAACCACCACTATAGAGAATGTATCTCAGTGGTGTTTGGTGTATCAGTCAAATGTCTATATTTGACAGCTGGGTGTCAATTTTGTAGTTGTAGGCGAGAATGAGTCACGCTTGGTATCCAAGGAGCACGATTTAATTTCACATCATCTTTCAGAACTTGCTCATTCTGTTTCTGGAGACTCTTACTTTGTACATGCCTGTTTTCAGATCCGTCATCTGAATTGAATTAAAAAAAGAAAATAACAACAAGCACATCCGAACATTCCTTGCCGAAATCCAGGGTTTACTAATTCGCATCAACTTCCCATTCATTTCCCTTTAAATGGAGTCCTTTCATTCAGTATCAAATTACCGTGAAGTCGTATGATCTAGCATCATCATGCACGCAACCATTCGAAACTCATTTAGGTTGACTCTAAAATAGCCAAGATTTGAAGATATGTGAGGTCCGTCCTTAGTTAACATTTCAATCATATGCGGCCAATAATACCTTGACTAAATCATTTCCTATGGATGTCATTCAAGCAAAGCCACGAAGATTCTTCTTCATACAATTGAATTTTATTAAAATTAATAATATTATTGTTTTTAATTGTTATATAATTAAGAATATTTTCAGTCCCCTTCAAACACCATACAACCTTAACTTCAGCAATCAACCATATTATCGATTTGCCACCACCCTATAATAATTTGAAGACATGTAGTAAATGATCAAGTATTAGAATTAGCATTATATCTCAATTTAGTCTTATTTCTTAGGTACCGACAACAACCCACTTCTAATTATAAGAGAAATAATAAACAAATTAAAAGGAAAAAAGTGATACTTAAAAATTGATCCAAATTCGTAACTAGATTTAGCAATAGAATCTTCAAAATTTGTAATTGATATTCCATTTTCGACGGAGAACTACTTGCAATACATAATGCCATAAAACACTTCCAACACTTACTGGTAGCCAGAAAATTTAAAATCTTTACAGACATTAAGCAATTAACAAACGCAATACAAATTAAAACCCCATCGCCAAGACAAATAAGACATTTGAATTTCATTTCTCAATTCAATTGCACAATCAATTACGTTGGGAGCCACAAACATAGCAGGAGACACACTATCAACGACATAAACGTACGCGAATTTAACAAACTTTTCAAAACAGAAGAGATTAAAAACAAACTAGCACACACATTTCACGAATTACCATTAAAGTATAGCTTGAAATTAGAAAAAATCAACGGTTTCTGGTACGATGTCAACAACGAAAATTCACCAAGACTCCTACTACCAAAGGAATTCAGAAACACATGCATTTCAAAAGTGCATAACATAAAACACTTAGGAAATAAATCAACTTATAAAATAATTCATAACATATATATTTCGCCAAACACGAGAAAGGAAATTTAAATGTTTGCAAAAACCTGCAAAGATGTCAATTCAATAAAACATCAAAGATATCAGAAGTAGTATGTAATAAGGACTCCTGTGCATGTTCAACTCAATAACTTTTCAAGTATGTCAAGATAATCACATTGTCATGAAATATGTCAAGGTTAAATATAGATCAATTGAATAATTTTACTTTACTTTTTAAATAAATAGTTAAACATACATGGTAACGATTTAATTATAAGAAAGCGCCACTGAAACATCAGTTTTGCGATATATTTAGACAGGTTTCATGTCATTATCAGGTAGGATATAATAATTATATTTATTATATAAAATACCAGGAATGACGATGTCAACCTCCAGAACATATTCATGATTTCCATCAAACTCATTTCCATTCATATATCTTTTAATAATATTTTCCATTTCAGTTTGATCTTCTAACAATCTAAACTCAGAAACAGTAAGTTTCTGAGATCGAGCCCATCCATTTGAGTTGACTTGTCTGCCTCAACATGATGTTTGTTGATAAATCTCATTCCGCCCCAAATACCTGCCTCAAACAAGCGGTACAGTTCTGGATCTTGAATACGTTCTATTGGTTTAGTGAGCTGTTTAACAACTGAAGCCCAACCCAATCCTGGGATAGAAACAAAATTTTTCAACAAATGTTTTGCTCTGAAAACTTCAAAAACATCAGCCAGCAGAAAAACATTCAACTTAAGGTGCATTAGCATATAATCTAACAGCATCTTACAGTTGTACTGTTGCCATATTTGGATGTCATGTAAATATTCTGTTTGAGTAATTTCTGACAAAATCGGTGGTAACTCAATTATGGTTTGAGTAATGATATTACATTAGAGGCCAAAGACCAAATGTGAAGCAGTTCAGAGTTTATTGCGTAATTCAATACAATGTGTTAGTTATTGCTAATATACATGACTATTTAAGAGTGATCAATAGGTGTTAATAATTAAATAAATCTTTAGATGGAACCGATTGTTGTAACTGTTTGTAATACCAAGATCGATGTAGCAACATCATAAGGGAATATACCTTTACCTGTCATTAGTAGCGAATTGACAGTAAGTTGAAGACTTGGTAAACTTTTTAATAAATTTGTCAAGTTGTTATTTAAAAATTGTAAGGAACCCATGAATCTAAGTCTTCTTCTTTTTGTTGTCGTAAACGTGAGAAACCTTTCTGTGGATTGGAGAATAACATTTAAATTCCAATTGGTGAATTTACCAATTTAATATTTTAATGATATTTTCATGATCTTCTTTCAAAAATTAAGGTTCCACTATTAGAATTACCTGGTAGACTAAAACCATATGCATTGATCAATATATCAAATTCATGAAAACCTTGGCATTGCTACACCACTGGAAGGCTTCCAAGCCCATAAAATACTCTTAAGAAATCTCATTTGATATTTTATCAGTATTATTGCTAGATGTATTTATCGATTATGCTAATAATTAATTCACGTTTGCTTTGAAAGAAACTCGCTATATAAACTTATTCTTGTCGAGAAGGGGGCAGGGGGTGCAACTGTCCAAGGGCCCGGGTTCGATTTGTGATGTATTTAAATATAATATTACTGACACTTAAGTTGAGTTAACTACAATCAATTTAAAATTCAAGCATCTGAATTCATTATACAGGCATCAACAAGTAGTTAGATCAACATCGGTGTCAATATTCAAAAATAAACTAAATAAAGTTTTGAGTTTTTTTTATTCTGGAATTAAAAACTGTTATATATACTAACCATGATTACTGAAATTGAAACCATGCGTATCATTTGTGTACTATAAAACACACCCACGGGCCACAGGCCATCACTTCAAATAAAACGTCATTTGCTATTTTATGCGTTGTACGATTAACAATTGTTTAGGGGCCCATGAAATGCTCTGCCTAGGGGCCCGGAACAGCTGTCAGTGGGCCTGCCAACTACTATCGAGGTTACTATGTGAACCGACTTTGCTTATGTCTTAAACATGCGTTCTCGCGTGAAATTAAACATAAAAACTAAGACACTATCTGTAGGCATACTGATCTAAAGGAAGTGATCTCTTAGGAAGTGAAGTGAATTGAATAATACGTTTTAATTCAAATATATTTTAATTTTAAATCTATTCTTTTAAAACATCTGTTTATTTAAACAATTTTAATAATATTAATTTCTTAATATTATTTCATGTCCTCCTCTAGAGCCCATTCTCCCAGTCTTGGCGGAGGTCTACGAATTCGATTGATCTTTCGAAGCTCGTTTTGAGAGGCATTGGGCATAACTTCTTCTGTCTGATCGTCGTTCATGTCTGACGTTTCATCTAGTGATAACGGAATTTCCTTCTCCATTGTTTTATTTAGCCTCTTTGGAGATAGTTGGTTGTTACTTGCTAATTTCATGATCGGGTTGTAGTCATTTTCTGAGATGACCCATGATGTATTCCTGCCATTTGGCATGAGAAAAGTCTGACAAGTGGTGTCATTAGTTAAGCTAGATTTGTAGTCCACAACTTCGCTATGTTGGAATAGAGGTATTATCGGTCTGCGTATTAATCTCTCAAAAATCATTTCTGATGGGGACTTGCCTTCAAAATCAGCAAATATCCGATGATTGAAGAAACTCGTCAAATTCAGTATGGCATTGACTTACCTTCCAACATTTTGTACTCCTCTTGATGGTTTGAAATGCTCGTTCAACTTTGCCATTTGCCATTGGGAAGTATGGCGGAGATTCCATTTACGGGCTTCTTGGTTCTCTAACCAAGACATCAATTCGTTTGATGTGAACTCCGGTGCATTATCCGTTACGACACATTCAGGGATACCGAAGCGAGTAAACACTGTTCTCAGACATTTGATAATGCCGGATGTGGTCCTCTCTTTCGTTCTAAAGGCTTCGATCCAACCCGAACCCGAATCAACTATAATTAGAATGTTACCTACCTCCTTGGCGTATGCCCAGCCAAGATGTACTCGTAAAAACGCTTGACATCGGGCCATCGATTAACTGTTTTGATTGGATTTGGTCAGATTTTCGAGCACATTGAACAATTTTTTACAAATTTCTCAATATCGTTTGTCATACCTGGCCACCATGCCACCAAGTTCATCATTCTGTAAGAAGTTTGCACTCCATTTTGTGTTTCTTTGTCGATTAAATTAAAAGCTTTTTGACGAAGTCTCTCGGGATTGAACACTCTAGTGCCATTATATAGCACTTGTTGTTGATTGTGAGACTTTTATAACTTTTTTAAAATTGTGCTTCAAATTGACTGCATTTGGACCATCTTCCACTTATCACTCGTTGCATAATGCCTTTCAACCGATCATCAATCTCAAATTCATTTAAAATTTCTTTTGGATCTAAAACATTACAAAATGTGACGTTGTAAATTTGTGGCGCATTCATTGTGTCGAAATCAACATTTTCCTTGCCTGCATCTTTGAATTTAAGTCTTGACATGGCATCCGCGTGTGGGATCTGTGCTCCCGGAATATATGTCATAGTCGTATTTCATCAGTTGTATTGCCCATTTTGTTACCCGTGCAGAGACTTGTTCTGGGATTGCCCTGTCACTTCCAAATAAATATTTCAAAGGACAATGATCGGTCTGAATTAAGAATTTTCTTCCTAGAAAGAAATCACTCAACCTGCTTACAGACCATACAACAGCTAAGGCTTCTCTTTCTATGTTTGAATAATTACGTTCTGCTTGGCTCAGAGTTCGGGAAACATAAGGCACTGGGTAACCTTCTTGAGTTAGAACTGCTCCGACGGCGTTCAAGGATGCGTCTGTCGTCAGAGTCACTTCTTTTTCAAGGGAGTACGATTTCACTACCGGATGATCGGATAATTCCTTATTTAGTTGGTAGAAACTTTCCTAACATTTCTCTTTCCAAACAAAAATACTATCTTTCTTTCTCAGGCTGTTCAAAGATGCAATTTTGTCCGAGTATTTGGGAATGAGTCTACCAAAATAATTTGTTAGTCTGATGAAGCTTTCTACTTTTTTCCTATTCGTAGGAACAATGATGTCTTGTAATTTTCTTACAAACTTATTATCCGACTAAACACCTCGACTAGATATATTGAACCCTAAAAACCTAATTTCATAGACGTATTCAATTGACTTTTCTTTGTTTACGGTGATTTTCTTTTTTTAGGCGTTGCTTGACTGCGTCTAACCGTTTTTTAAACGAAATATCATTATCTCCAAAAACCAGAACATCATCTTGGTATATAAGAATACTTTTTATATCTGATAAAATTTCCTCCGTGGTTCTTTGAAATATCGCCGAAGCATTTTACATGCCCATCTGCAGGCAATTTACATAGTATAAGCCTTTTGATGTATTAATGATTGATAGTTGTTCTGCCTCTTTATAAAGCTCGATTTGCCAATATGCTGATTTCAGGTCTACTTTGGCAAAACATTTTGCATTTTTCATGCGTGCGAATATAGCTTCTATCTTGGGTAGGGGATATGATTCCGTCTTGATATTCTGGTTTATATGAACTTTGAAATCCACACACATCCTTAAATCTCCATTCTCTTTTTTTACCCATACTACGGGAGAACAATTCATTAATGGATCTTTGCATTGTGAGATGACTCCCATTTCCTCAAGACGTGATAATTCCTCGTTGATTCTTGTTTCCATTGCCAACGGTAAGGTTCTTGCTATACAGAATACATTCCTAGCCCTTTCATTGGTATCATTGTGGCTTGAATTTCTTTGATTGCGGGAAGAAATGCACTCTTCATTGTGACATTGGGATTGCTGGTTTCTGCTTCTAAAAGATCTCTGCCTTAAAGACCATATGTTTTATCTGATTCAATAACAGTTAATGTTATGACCTGACGCTTGGTTTTAGTTTCTACATCAGCAGAAAACTGACATCGACACATCATCGTATGACCATCGTATGCTGACAATCTAACTTGCGAGAAGGTTAACTGAGGTTTACTTATATTCTCCCACATCCTGTACGATATTATGGACACATCTGCAACCGTGTCAACCTGCATAAGCACCTCTTGCGTGTTTATTTGACAATTTACTAGTTCCTTTCTACACGAATTAATTGCGATGATTTTTCCAATATCTGAGTTTATGCTTTCTTGATCCATAACGTGAATACTCGGTTTATTTGATCTACTTGATGATCTACATACTCCAGCAAAATGATTTAGTTTCCCACATTTGGTGCAATTTTTCCCAAATGCAGAAAATACTTACATTTCTCTCTTGGAATAAATTCTTTTGTGAATAAAATGTATTCATATTTTGCTCATCTTCATTTGCTTTCTCGAAGTTTGCAGTGAATATCTTAAACTGTTCCATGTCTTGTATGATCTCTTGAATATGATCCACCGATAATTCGACGTGTCCTATTTTTTCAAGAAGGTATAATTTCGTTTTGTCGTCATAAAGACCGGCTATAACTGGCATTCTTATCATATCTTCTACTGAATCTTTTGATTCTTTTAGTTTCTCGAACTCACAGAATTGTGCGCCTTTCCGAAGTCATACAATGAAATCTGAAATATTTTCGAATTTTTCCTGTTTTATCTTGAAATATCTGCTTCTTTCTGCTACAACCAACCCTGATTTCGGATGTAAGTATTTCCGTATTGCTGATTCGATTTCTTCATATCTGCTCGTTTGAATTGTTCTTGGGGATAGAATGGATCGGATTTTGTTGTGCCTCGAAACCACATAAAGCCATGAAGTTGTCTGTAATTGATAATTTTGTTTCAGAATCAGTCTATTGGTTTATCCTAATTATCGCATTGAATGTGAGTAGCCACGTTTCGCAATGGTCTGCATTTGTGAGATCCATAGGTGTGTTGGTTACTTAGGGGTGTGTCATTTTCAATTTTAAATACGTTAGGGGTAATCACAGGAATTAACTCGACTCCTTCCTAAGCACTTCCATGACTATTGTACTTTAAACCATTTGTGTACCCATGGCGACGACCATGTTGGTACTGTACACAAAGCGAAAAAACAATGAGCAGGTGAGCTCTATTGCTAAAACTACTCCCCATTGTATTTTCTCTTCGGGTTCTAGACGGCCGATAGAAGGTCTTACGTCATCGATCATTTTCTATTTCTACTCTTCTATCTCATTCGGCTATGGTCCTCATTTCTAGATGTTTTCTATTGTTTCCTTTCAAGATTTTTTGCAGGGATGCGCCCTTATTTTTCTATTAATAAAGGTTGCTAGGTAATTTTCTAGATATTTATGAATATTTAACCTATCTCGCAAAAGGTTTGAGCAGGGATCGGCCCTTATTTCCATGTTAATTCACACTTGCCATAATATTTAAATTGTCCTTCAAAAAATTTGAGCAGGGATCTGCCTGTATTCTCAGTCCTAACCTATGTTTGACCAAAGTACTTCCAGCGACGGACCCGTGGAGAAGCCTCCACATTTCGGCCCGAAATCAGCTGCGCGATTGAAAAACCAGCATACCCACAAGTCTGAGCATCCCGAAGGTACCCCAAACCATGATATGCTGGATCTCAATTCCACGGCACCATCGCTTACAACCAATAAATAATATAATTGGACTCAATAAAAACTATTATTTAAAACTTGAAACTAAATGAAATTAAACCATTAAAAAGGACAACAAAAGAAAATTTAACTGAGACATTAATTGCATATAAAATTTATTAATTAAAACACTTCGTAAAAATTACAAGAACAATAACAAATAAATTACCACATCCACGTTGGCATAAAATCGAAACTGATAGCTTTACTGTCTGCAAATTAAGTGGCGATGTTGAAAAAAGTTTTTCAAATGAATTTGTGATCAGTATTTATACTGATTTTGAATGCGCATTCATGCATGCGCTGTCACTCTATCCAATCAGAGTGCGAGAAATTTTGACTTAATTTTGCATACATGCATGAGTGTGTGCAATTATTTATTTGTTTTTAATTTCATTAATTTAATTAATTAATTATTTAATTTTTATTAATTTTAATTTTATAAATTTTATAATTTAAATAATTTGAGTTATATTAATTTTTATTAATTTAAACATTTTTATCTTTAAATTTAATAAGTTACATAACCATTTAATTCTATAAACTTTACAATTTACATAATGTTAACTAATTTTATTATTTTGACGATTTAATTTTTATATCGTTTAAATAGTTTTCAAATAATTCTATTTTACATTTTATTATTTTCCTATCGAAAATTTTTTAAGTGTTCAATTTTTTGTTACATTTATTTATCTCTTTATTCTATTATACGGGGTTTATTGATTCTTAATGTTTATTTTATTTATTCTATATTAAACCTTGATCATAATTTTTTTCAAATTGGCGGTTTTTGTGTTAGGTATTTTCGGTCGATTAAAACAAACTCTCAGTTCTCGTTTTCAGCCCAACAGGTGGTAATCCTGCTCGTGACGTCATTGAAGTGAATTGAATAATACGTTTTAATTCAAAAATCTATTCTTTTAAAACATCTGTTTACTTAAACAATTTTAATAATATTAATTTCTTAATATTATTTCAGGAAGACTTACACTACTTCCGAGAATAAATATATCTCTGTAAAATCTTTTAAATTAAAATCTTTGTTTAATTTGTATTGTAAGTAGAGTTTCGATATTATTTGGTCTTAATTATTAAGTAGTGAACATGGGCGACAGCAAAAATATAATTCCTACCAAAATATCTTTGAACCCAAAAATACTATATGAATTTTCTTTGAAAATTATTCGATCATTTGATTGTTTTACTGTCATTCAATTTCTCACAAGTCCAAACCGAAGAATGAACAAAATTATCTCTATTTGATATATATAAAGTGTCCAATTTCTACTCTAAATAATCTCAAAAAACATAGTTTCAAGAATTTTCTGCACGTTTTGCAGAATTTCTTGGATGACTTTTCAGAGCATTGTACATGAATTGAATGTAGGTATAGACGCATTTCTCATCGGGCGATTCCAGGATTATCATGTCATCTGGCTCAATCAAAGGTTCGATATCAGCATATTTCCTGTATGAAATTGTAAATGTTTTACTAAATAATTTAATAAAATTAACTTAGCAGTTTCAAAAGCCAGGGTAAAGTTTTTCAAAGGTTCATTTGATGAAAGGACGTTGTAATCAAATGATTCGGGATAAAAATGATGAATCAATGCGCAAAATGCTAATCCGTCGGCCCAACTTTTGGAATAATTGGTAATTTTTACATTCTAAAATAATTTGATTTATTACCTCATATAGGTCTTTAATGTTAAATTTAAAGAGATTAGCATGCATAGTTTGGCAAGTTACATGAAGGAATTAGTGCAAAATCATTGTCTCATAGATGATCCCTGTGACCTTAAGACCAGCATTCGATACCGACGAAAACTTTATCAAGTCTAGATTCTCTACGTATAATTAAAAATATTAGTAGCCACAGAAGCACCAGCATAATTAAAATTGGCTTTACTTGAAAACTGAATCACTACTTGATATTCTTGAGTGTTTTTTTTCAATCCAAATAAGGAGAAGGTCTTTCAATGCATATTTCGCGCTTTTGCCGACTTTAGAATGTATTTTGCTGCCTGGATCTATCCTGAATCAGCAAATTGATACGATATATACCACCGGATAAAATTTTCATTTCATTAAAATTGATATTAATCAAATTTTATTTGTTTATTAAAATATTTTAATGTTTTTCAATAAATACAGTTTTTAATTATATTATACACTGTCATTTATTGTAGTGTTTTCAAGCACCAAGACACCAACTCAAAGCATTTATAAAAAATGTAGTGAATTTGGCCCATTACCCCTGCTAAGATGGGAACCATGGCATTTAGGTACCTTCTGAGATTAAAACATGATATTTGTATTTCAATATTATTTGAAAATTGAATATTATAATTTTAAAAAACTATAATTTATCCAATTTCAATGAATAATTTTAAAATTGTTTCTTTCTTTTTCTTTTTATAAATATAACATTTCAAAAATACATTTGTTTAAATTTATAATATGATAATTATAATTTTATAAATTATTATCTGGAAATCTGTCAAAGAATAGGTAAATCACATAATTTTTAATAAAAGTAATTAATAAATTATTTATCATTGTTATTTTATTCTGTGATTAATTTAAATTTAATCAATTTGATAAAGTATATATTCATTAGATACATTAATAATTATTAAAATATAATCATCTCAGATATCATGAAATACATTTTGAAGCTGTTTCAATAGGGCCAGAATAAAATAAAGATATTTAATTTTGATATTTTTATCATTATTCCGAAACAAGGGTCTTTAAATTAAGTCATTTTTAATATTTTGTTTAAATTGTGTTAAAATATTTTAATATCCATACTATCAATTAAGATGGGTTTTTGACGGAGTTAAAAATGAGAAATTTTGTCCGGTAGTATTTGTATAAATAATATTATTTATATAAATTTTGCAATAATATAAATTCGCAGTGCAAATGGGTTATCATTGATGATGTTAACCTGATATTCTTGGGTATTTAACTGACAGAAAATGAGCAGTTGTTCCTTTTTCACTTGAATAGACGAACGAGCGATTTGGGCCTTCTTTTTCATTTGGGGAATCATCAAAATTATATTTCTAAATATTTCAAACAAAAAATTTTTGAAAAAAAGTCGGACAAATTTTTAATTTTTACTAATTTATTAATAAAATTGATAGTGTAAGATTATATTTGCTTTTGAAACCTAATAAATAAGAACTCACAGAATTTGCAATTGCTCTTTTTCAAGTCATCAGAGAATACGAGAACTGTTAACATTAAAACAATAAAATAAGCCAAATAAAGATTCAGTCAACGAAATCTTGAAATTGAGCGACTTTAAGATCCTAAATTGTTTCAGAATCGTGTTGCTTTTTCATTGTGTTTATTAGTGGATTTATAAATCCTACTTAGATCATGTTAAGATTTTTTAGTATGAATTATAATTTCATGGACACAATGCCACATAAATAGGAATGACTACTCATCATCTCCGTTCTCAAATTCTTGATCACTGTCTACTGAAGGAATTGATCAATATTAGTGGATACAATACATGATTGAAGAATATGGTGTAAGCAACGAATGCTGAATTTGTGTATTGAAGTATTTGAAGTGATACAAGGAATATAAGATGATGTTATGTAAAAATGAAAAAAAATATTAAATTTAATAAAAATGTTTTTAATTTAAAATTAAAATTTTTGTAACGTTTTAAACATTAAAATTTAATTTTTAATAAAAAATATTTTTTATAAATTAATAAATTATTTTGTTTATGATTTTTAAAGTAGTTTTTATATAATTTGGTTGAAATCTGTTTAATTTTTACGTTTCTACCTGATTATGACAGTGAATCTGTCGAAATATATAGCATAATGATGTTCGAGTGGCGTTTTTTATTATTTTTTCAAAAAGTTAAAAGATTTTTTAATTTCTTTTTTCTAAGCATTATTTTTTGTTAATTTTATTTTTTTTACGAAGATGAGGATTGGTTTTCCTTTTTATTGAAAAACATTTGAGTTATACATATACAAATATGTAAAAATTAATTACTGACCAAATTAATTAAAACTAAAGAAATCCATTGTGCAAGGAATCAATATTGTTCAGGAAGGACGAAGTCGTAACTGCTGTAAAAGTTAATGTTGTTGATGAATAAAATAATTTTAAATTAATGGGAGCTCCTAAATTAAACCTAGAGTACAAATACCGTTTAATTAATTGTTATCATAAATCAATCCTTGTGAAATAATCCCAGATTTGGTAGGCCATAAAATGAAAGAATTACCTATCAGTTTCTAAGAAGGAAGCTCGAGGAGCGTAAAAGTTATCTAAAAGTCATACGTCAATCGAATGAAACTTCGAAATGGTGATTTCCTTAGGATTTCTTATCTGAATTGAAAAAAAAATTGTGAATTTTAGAAATTCTAATTGTCAATTGTAATTTGCTAATAAACTTTGATTTGATTGGATTCATAATTTTATAATTTTATTTTATAATAAATTTTAAAAAAATTATTAAATTTAAAAAAAATCATTAATATAATCTCATTCCACCCTAATAAAACAATATATGTTATTCTTTTAAACAATCTGCCAACAAATTTCCAAATAAAAAAAAGAAAAATAAAATAAAAATAAAGGTTTTGTTATTTACAAGATTGAATAATAATAATTATTAACTAATAATGAATGTGCATATCCACGTGAATATGAATTACAGTCACTTTGCAACCTTGCAAAAAATTAGTTTTTCTATTCAAATGATGTCCCCAAAATTAACTAACAAAAAATGGTTAATTATTTACACTGTATGAAAATGATGTGTGACAAAGGGTAGTTCGACTCACAGTGGCCTGTTGGAATGGTGTTGCCAGGCGTTCCGGTATAAAGTTTTTGAAAAAAATGACGAAATCCAAAAAAGTTAGGTCCATGTCCAGTAAGGGTTTCGTTTTTTGAGGTTTTCTTTCACAATTTTACTTTTTACAATATTGGATTTCAACTGAGATGATCTATTGAGTGAGGTTGATAACACAACCTCAAATAATTGTCAATTCCTTTTATATTAAATGTTCATGTTTTTTCTACATTTTTAAAAGATTTTTAGTTGTATCCAATTAAATTAGGTATGTTCGAAAAATGCGACTTGATATGACTTAAAATTAGAGTTGTTAATATCGTTTTTGGCAAACCGATTATCGTTTATCAATCATATTTAAAAGCATGAACAATACAGATAAAAGATGATTTATTATGATTCAAAATACATCGCCTTGCTCAGCTATAGACGGCCAATAAATCTGCCCTCTTCTATGGAAACGATAAATTATTTCTTTCTATCCAACTGTTGAAATTTTTATATCCATTTTCTATAGGTCATATATAAGCATGTTTATTTTCTTCAACAAAACAATAAATTTTCTTAAAGTTTATGAAAAATATCTCCATAGGAAACTACAAAGAGGTATTATAAGCATAATATATTGTTATTAACCCCTGAATATATGCTATGCATTTGGGAGGTAACATGAATCTTCTGAATATTTTATTTAAAAAATCATTTTGTGACAAAATAAAGTTTTATATCGAATAAAAAAATGGTAAACCTACTGTTGGCTAATCTTTCGAGACCGGCCTTCTGGAGCTGTAAGATTCTTATCATTTGAAGCTCCTTCATTAATTCATATAAAAATTTAGATAAAATACATCAAACCTCTATTTGGCTTGGATGTTACTTCTTCTGGTTTTAAAACTGCATTGAGAATGTCATTTATTTCTTTTTCGCTAAATTTAGCGGAACCTTTAGCTTTGGTAGTAATACCTGTTAAATAGGGCAAATGAAGTATATATAAATGATAAAACATATCACACTGGGAACTGATGGGTTTTCAAATTTTTCTCTGACACTGCTAACTCGAGAAATATTTTTTTTAACCGTTATTTCTGGAGTTGGCATTTGTGGAAGAGGTTTTGAGGTGGATAATTCATTTGTGAGGGGTCTTGGTTTAGTTTTTTCATTAGACGGGTAAACAGAACGGGGTTGAGGTTCGAACTTTGGTGAATTGTGAAATAAGTTGTTTATTGGAGTTTCTGAACGTAAATATCACGTGATACAAAGTTTTAGTCTCTTACCTTGAGATGGCTGAGTATATTTACTTGTATTTTCATCCTGACTAGAGATGAGATTTTTTTTATCTGTTTTATTCTGATCTATTCCAATTAAGTTAGAAACTTTGCTTTTCTCAGAATTCATTTGTTGGATTTTTGGGAAGTCTTCTATCAAACTTTGGGAATTGACACTGTTCGTTTGATTATTTCTGCTTTTCGTTGAATTTGGTAAACATTCAGTCGAAATTTTATTATTTTTATCATCATTGGATTTGTTACTCAAATTTCGAATCTCATGCTCATTTTTATTTATAGAATGAACATCTTTATCTGGAGTTTTGATGAAATTAAATTTGGGCTTGTTATCTGAGGTAACTTGGTCTTTTATGTCGGTAAGAAAATCCTTTGAAGAAGAATTTATATTCTCAGTCTAAATTGCTATTAAGCATTTCAAATAGTTCCAAAGTTGATACTTTGATTTTCTTTTCCAATTCTGGTTTTTGCTTACTACCATTTGACGTTTGATTTGATTCTGTATTCAAAGAATTTTGGGTATTCTGATTTATTGTACTGAAAATAATTATTATTCGGTGATTTTCTTAGCTTAATAATACTTTTGTTGTTTTTCGCATTCATTTTCTAAATTCTGGATTTCTTTTCGTAACTCTTTCCTTTGCGTTAAATCAACCGCATCGTGAAGCTGTATATGTATTTTATATTAAATAAAGACATATTTCTCTACTTGTTTTCGCTTTTCATTCAATTGTTTTAATGTATTTTCGTCAGTCTTTTTTAATGCTAGATTTGGAATATTTTTCGTTTTATTTGTGTCAGTCTGAAAAGTAATAATTTAATTAATAAAAATGAAGGATAAATACGGTGTTTTCTTTAGTATCGAGATTGTTGAGCCTTGAGGATAAAAATGAATTATTTGAGATATCTGATGAGTTGCTGGATTTACATCTCATAACCTTTCGTAATAACCTTCTTCTGTTGAGACACTTTTCTTGAGTTAGCTGAAATTTAGTGTAACGTTATTTAGTGAATTATTATAAATGTAAGTTTATCCTTAACTTGGGAATAAGATCGTGGAAACAAAAGAGAGAGGCATTACTTTTCCTCCAGGCTTGAATTTAAAATCAAGAAAAGAATTCCTTTTCCCATATTTCTTTAGGAAAAAACATTTTGTTTCCATTACAAATATAGAAAAAGCTCAAGAAATATTAAGAATAGGGTGACCATCTCTCCGGTTTCACCCAGAGATCTCCGTTTTTTCAACATATCTCCGGTCTCCTATGGTTTTTATAGTAGTTCGTTAAAAGTGACTTAAAATATTTTAAATCAGAAATTTGAAATTAGACTTTCATTTAGGTCCGCTGGGTATTTAACGAGAATAATTTTTGTTTATTTAACCCTTTTGCAAGAAGTCAGGGCTAAAAATATGCGTTCAAATTTAATAAATAATTTTTTATTTTAATAAATGCTTTATCCAATTATAATATTGAATAAAATGAGAAAAAAATTATTGAAAATAAATTATCCATTTTTCTTTTAAATTATCCGGGTTTCTATGAAAGAATGTAAAATTAAGGTGGTCACCCTAATTAAGAATAAAATTGAATAGTAACCTACATGTTGTTTAAATTTGCTTTTAACATAACGATTAAATGCATTGACAAAATTGAATTATAAACTTACCATAGATTGAAGATCCTCCATCGTTGCACAGTTGTATATTTCCTCGATTTCAGCATCTGTTTTGTTATCAAGGAAATTCGACATATTCGATTCGGTATGAAAATCCAAAATTCGAGAAAGTGCTACTGTTGGCAAATTTTGGTAGAATAAAAACTGAATTGATCAAATCAGTATTCTGTTGATAGAATAAGAGATGATGATGATGATGATGATGATGATGGTAATGATAATTATGATTTAATAACACACTTGATCTGCATATCAATTGAAGGTCATTGTTGAATATTTATGGCCATCAATCTGTCCATGATATTTGTTCTGAATGTTTAATGTTGTTTACTCATATTAACTCTTCTTCGTAAGTTGTACTGAGTTTTCGGAAATGATTTTATAGCGACTTCAGCTGTGTTGATTTCGATTAATTTATTTGTATTGATGTAATTAAGGTCTTGATCGTATCAATTATTCCATAATGATTTTTTTTCTCACAGAAATGATTGATTGGTAAACAGTTCTCATTGGTCTGTCCTGTCAATTAAAGGTTACCATCGAATGAACGCAGCCAGCGGAAATTACCAATGAAAATTTAACAATTCAAATTTTAAAAAAAATAATATCATTTATTTTAACAATACAAAAGGCCTCTACAAAGAGTAGGCAAGTTCATCCGGACAATTTAGAGCACACCAAATCACAAATACAGCTATAGAAATTAATCTGTTCAACCAAAAATCAAGCCCAGTAACCCTCCTTTAGAATAAAAATAAATATAACAAGATATTCATAAAAATTTTAAAGTTAACCGCTACTCCATATATTTATTTCATTAGTCCAACCTTTCCAACATTTTGTCTTTTCCTGCTACCATGATCCCATCATTTCAACAATCATTGTATATGGGTTTGTTTTCATTTTTATATTTTTAATGAGGTTTGTTATTAGTAATTGTTCGGAAGAGCATATTTTTAATTTATTTGTCAAATCATGCTACATCGTATCGAGTATCGAAGTGTGATTAAATTATTTGTTTTACTTTGTAAAAAACAATCAGCAAATATTGAATCAGTTGTAGACAATTTTGCCAATATTTACCTCTCAATTAATCACAACCTACGATTGGATAACCATTTCAAACATGGTTGCCAGTTAGTGTTTGAAGGTGAGAAAGTTGGTCTTCCTTGTGAAATTTCTGACCAAAAAATAGAGCAGTGGTTGAATGTCAGTACCGGAAGAAGTGTAAATGTCATCTTGAATGATCCACGTAAGAAAATTGGCATTCAGATTCATCGCAAGTTTTCTTTCCTCAGAGATGTGTGAAAACTGTAAAGAATACTGCCAGGCAAACATTTTCATTTTTGATGAACATGATGGCCAATTCCTCATAAATATCATTACTTTAGATAAAATCTTAGTATGTTCTTGAGAGAACGCGAATGAAAAATCCTTGAGGAAACGAGTTCCAGAAAGATGAGATTTCGAACATATCATCAAAAATCATTGATATTGACTATCTTTTGATATCAAAGTGGTATAATCTGTACATATTTCACTGAAAGAGTTGTGCGAATTAATTCCGCTTACTTCAGCAGACATACATGCAGACATAATCTCTGAAACTCATATGATCTCACTTTACGGCTCCCAAAGTCAATGCCTAAATCCACAAAAAGTGATTGAGAGAAATGAATCTTCTCTCTTTGATTACCCTCCCTACAGTTCCGATCTTGAGCCCAGCAACCTTTAATCTCAAAATATTTGATGATTTCAATAAAACAAGTTAATTTTAAAATGAAAAATACGTCTGAAAATTTGAGTAAAATTGAACTAGAATTGTTGGCAAATGATTTTGAGAAAAGACAATGAAAGATTTCTCTTTAGAATGAAGATTTATTTAAATTTTAAGTAATTCGTCACAATGCAAATATTTTTGAATCAATCAAATAAACATTAGATGATGTATTTCGAGAATTTAGGACAAAAATAGAACAAACATTACATTTGAAAATGTTTGAAAATGTCAAATTTCGTAAATTGTTTGAAATGAATTTTGATGTGTTAATTCGTTGCACTGTAAATATTTCTATGATGATCTTCGATAACAAATATCGAATGATAAATCGAATGTCAATCGAAAAGAAATTAGAGGTGAAAATGAAAAAAGTTCTTATAACTAGGTTAATATAGCATTACTTCACACAAGAAACAGTGGCCTCTTATAAGTAATGTAAGCATTGCTTGCATTTCAATTTTGAGAAACTTATTACTACTAAAGACAATTTTTATGATTTAGTAATAAAGAATTTTGTAGAAAAACAAGAATTGAATTTTTTTTATTGCTTTCACAAAACTTTTGAGTACGAGCCGTCACTGACAAGAAGCATATATAGATGATGCCTACTCTTACATTTGAAAGAACTTGTCACATCTAGGCACCAAATAACCAAATCATTGACAAGATCTGCAGAATACAGACAATAAACTACTTTTTTATCACTAAAACCTTTTGCCCATAATAATGAAAATTATTCTTAAAGGGTTAATATCGAAAAAGTACGATTAATCCGTTAAATAAAAAGTAGATCATTTGGATGCATTAGGTATGCAATATGAATACTTAAGTAAAATATGAGTCAAATCAAAAGATTTTTATTTTTTTTACTTTTTAATTTCTGATGGATAACAAATTAATTATAAAATAAGGTTACAATAGTATATAAAATTTTCTCGATGCTTTATGCTGCTATACTATAAAGCTTATCCATTTTTACTAATCCTTACTTACAACAGCTCAATCTGACGGAATCCAGTCGTTGCTTGAAGGGTTAAAGACTGATAGGTTTCATGCAATATAAATATATATATAAATATGGATCAAACAGACCCACGAAAAGTTTTAACAAATCAACATTCTTATAGGGTTGCCAGACGTCCCGGTTTTGAGTTTTTGTCCCAGTGTCCGAAAGAGGTCTTCGGGACGCTCAATTGTCCCGGTTTTTTTGCATTGCAATATTGCAAATAAAATTAAAAATTCTGGAGGACACCTGCTTCCAAAGTTTCGTTTATTTAACACACTTTTTCTATTTTTCGAATTAGCTTTCTTCTTCGATGGGTTTTAATATGAAACTTTTCCTGTTGGGTAGTTTGTTTTTGTTATGAATGACAGATGGTTACGTTTTGTTTTTGTTTAATTTAATCTGTGGCCGTCGTGGGAAAGTTACTTTTTATTTACAATATTTAAAGCTATTAAATTATTTAAAAATATGTGAGTTTATCGACTTTTTATATTTATACTTGGTTTATTATTTTAATTTTTTATATAGTTACTAGGGTTGAGAGAGGTCCCGGTTTGTCTTCTTGAAAATTTAGCAACCCTACATTCTTAAGACAAGAATATGTTACAATCCTTTTTGAACACGTGCTTTGGTTTAAAACACGTACAGTAGTCCCTCGTATAAAACGGTATTTGTATAACACGGTTTCGATATTACACGGTATAAGACTTGAAATTTATAAAATAACGTTTTCAAAAAATTGAATATGTTATGTATATATTCCGTTTTTTTTTAAATTACGTTTAATATTAGCTCCTTATAGAGAAATTCTGACAGAATTAAGAGATCAAAACAGGCAGGTAATTGAAACTACGTCAGATAGTTTTTGTAATGAGGAAATAACTAGTCAAGAGGAGTTTCAACCAACTTTGAAAAAAGAAATAAATCAGCTGTAGTTTTTGATGAGTGACAGTGATGATGAAAATTAATATTGTGGTCGTAAGAACCTGTTTTTATTTAATTTAGAATTATGATTTTTTGAATATATTTTTTGTTATATTTTTAATTTTTTTTTCTCATGCTGAATTTTTTTTTAGAATTGAAGTTAACTTAGTTTTTAACTTTAGTTTAATATGTATATTTTGAACGAAATTTCAGCTGTAATAAAATTTTACACCTTAAGACTTGGTTTCGATATAACACGGTACACATTACCTTGATTTATATTATTTCAAAGTTTCGTATAAGACGAACAAGGTTTCGATACAACACGGTAGACTAGAATTAAATATTACGTTGATTTATTTTATATCTAAGTTTAAATTATATTATTACATATATATCATATCTTAGTTTAAAAAAGTTTCGTATAACACGGTTCGAATTAACCGTGTTATACGAGGGACTACTGTAATGGAGCAATGTAATAGATAATGTCTATTATACTATTTAAACGAAAGTTTGATTCACAAAAAAATACTAAGGTTTGACAGCGGTAGTACCAAATTTTGATTAACTTAATATCCAATGATTGATATTTACAATTCTTATTACAGTACCGAAGAGTTAGGTCATTTTGAGTGCAGGAAAAATCACATATGGCATGACAACCAATCAAAACGCAGAAACGAAAAATTAATCCAAATAAATTACAATTTATTCATAATTACTATTACGACAATAAAAGAATTACATGTCAATTATATACAAATAGGCAGGTGGAGCAACAGTGAGGGCGCGGCGGCGAGGCAGTAACGGGGGATAAATAGTCACAAAACAACGGTTATGATAAATGCAGCATAAAGAACACAATGTCATATTATTATTATTATTATATATTAACAATTTTCAGGGATAACATAGAATCTACAGAGCTTCTCCTCAATTTGTCGTGTCGGTCATTCTCGTATACTCAACTCCTGGAATGCAAATAATTGATTAGAGATGATAACGGAAACCAACCAATCAAACACTTACCGAACTCGTATTTACTATAAATGCCTTTGAAGAACTGCTCAAGGGTGATCGCGAGATTCATGATATCACTGTCTGGCATATTGTAAACCTCAGCATTGAAGAACATTTGCCCGACATCGGAAAGAAAAGTTTTGAGAGAATCAATACCGGACGCATAGATTCCCTGTTTGTATTTGTCCATCATTTGAGCGAGATTAATAGGATCGGTAATAATCTGATAATAATCCGGAACCTAGACAGATCAATAGATGATAGGTATAGATATATTACAAGTTGTCCCCAATTACCTCTTCTGGATCGACGGGATCAATGAATGGCCAGGAGGCCTTGTGATTGATCATATTTTTCAGCATATGATAGCAAGCTTTCTCGATCTTCTCCGCTGACATTCCATTGCTGGATTTCTTTGGGGCTGGAGCCTTATTGTTGACATCTTCACCGTCACCGCTACCGTTACAGTCCTGTTGTTCCTGCTTAACGTTTCCTGTACTGGCGATTGAACTGCGTTTCCGATTGGCGGAACGCTTAGTGCTTGTTAAATATGACTCGATTTTATCCACTGATTTTATTCCGTTGCAGGATTTTTTCGGGGCTGAAGCTTTATCATTGTCACTATCTCCACCGTTACAGTTTTGTTCCTCGGGATTTTTCACGTTTCCTGTACTACTACTGGTGGTGAGTGAACTTCGCTTCCGATTGGTGGTACGTTTAGTAAACAGATATGGCAAATTATCGACATCTTGATCAGACTCGTCAGAATCGGAATTATTGATCGGATCCAATTTGATTGATTCAACTGCCGGTTTTGATTCCTCCACAGTTTGATTGGTTTTCGTAATTCTCGATTTCTTTCGCAATGGAGGTTTCACTGATGACTTCTGAGATTCCCCTTCACTGCACTCTCCAACGTCCTCTTCGTCGTCCTTTTCAATTTCACTGAACGGTTTCTTTTTCACTAACCCGTTCTTGGTGTTGTTGCGTTTTTTAGTTCTGTTACGTTTTCTGCTGTGGTTTTTGTCGGGATCTTCATTGCTCGAGGAATTCTGATCGTCTTCGTTACCATCGGAATTGTTATTGACATCGGCAGCACCGACAGTTGAAATCGAACGTCTCGATAGTTTGCTATTGGTTTTGGTAGCCTCATCCAATCGGCATTGACAACAGTGCCAATTGGTTCGTCTGATTTGTCTGAGAGGGGGCTCATGGCAATGAGCGTGGAATAATTTATTGCACGAGGTACATTTAGCTAATTGCTGTTCACTGTTGGAACTGTGGCACACAAAGCACTGTTCATGATGTGAGGTTTGTTGTCGGGTTTTGGATTTGATTGACTGGGTCACTGACTGGGCGGATGGGGCAACTGTCATAGCAACGGTATCTGAGTCAGCATCGCGGGCCCTGGAAACGGGCTTGCAATGGGGACAGAACCACTCGCCATCTGGGACATCGTGTAAGGCCGGTCGCAGGCAAAACGTGTGAAATGCGTGATTACAACTGTCACACAGGAGCATTGAGTTCTCATCTGACGCCTTTCTGCATACTCGACATTTGTCATCTTTTGCCGATTTGCTCCAGCACACGCAAGCATCCAGGAAGGATTGCAGCATATTCAGTCTGGCTTGTGTTTGTGCCTGTTCAACTGCGTTAAGGAATTCGTTGCGCCCATTGGCTGATTTCAAGGGCACGTTCCAGAACCGCTCATGAACACCGAGGAATACCGACACGAGGGTTTCTTTCATTTCGTTGAGGGAAACCGATAAATCGACCCGTTTCTGCCACTCGACATAATCCTCAACACCACCGAGGCTACCCTGTCTGATTGATATTTCTGTTTCCTTCAGTTCCCGCTTGAATCCCGCCACGAGAAATGACTGCTCATTGGAATCGGCTCCTATCGATGAGTTTGATCGAGTTGCCGGTTCAGTGATTGCTTTGGAAACCGACTGGAATTCATCGGCCAATTTAGGCAGTAATGCCTCGAGTTCTGATTTCAATAGGCTCTCCCGGATGCCCTTATCTGAGAGGCAATTGAGCAATTGCTTGAGCTCATCGTGAGTTGTGAACATGTTCCATTCGGTGAGCACGTGATCAGTAGGCACCGTACTGCTGCCGACATTCCCAGTACCGGTGTTGACTTGCTGCTCCATTTCGACATAAATGGCACCCGGTGCTGAAAGAAAGTGCCAATACCGCCGGAAATGTCGATCGGAACCGAGTGGTTGTATTCGCATCAACTGCTTAGCTTCATTCATTGCTGTAAAGTAAGATTTCTGAGATTGTTCCAATAGCTTCTTGTACTGGGTTTCGTCTTTCTCAAGCTTCTGATATTGTCGCTCTTTCTCTAACCTGCGCTCCCGTTCCTCGGACTCTTTGAGCTTCATTTCTATCGATTGACGCCTTCTGACAACTTGACTCGTGTCGTCAGTCACTAAGGAGTCGGTTGCTCCACTGACATCCCCAGCCGTCGATTTGAGGGTGACATCATCAGTACCAAACTTGCCCACGATCAATTTGCACATATCCTGCTTGCTTTGTCTGAGGGACTTCAATTTGTCATTGAATTCCTTTGTATCGGCAATCCGTTTCTTATACGCCTCGCACACATCGCGCTGGTAGTCATCAATGAATGAGCTGACAATGTCCAACTCGAGGATTCTATTCTGCAACAGCTCCAATACACCGATTTTATCCTCAATGCTCAACTGCTGCAATTCGACAGTTTGTAGTTTCTCGCAAATAGGGCCAGCTATCCGCTTGTTATGGTTACAGTTCCAGATTTCTGTCGATGTCTGAATAGTAGCGGCAATCAATACCTGTTATTTATGTCCCAAACCCATTCAATCCTACCTCTTCATCACCGGCATCTCCGTGCTGTTCCTTTATCTCATCGTTAGCATCCTCATTGCCATCATTGTCGATGGCTGGACGAGTTTCTCGCTTATCAATCCCGAGTAACAGAACGAGCCGCAATAACTCACCGGCAGTGCACACAGTGACTGGCAACTCGGTCAATGCCAATCCCATTTCTTTGCGACTCTAGAAATAACAAATGAAAACTAAAAATATTAAAATCATCTCCCAAACCCTGATCCGACTGTCCTGTAGCAACGGTTTCAGGAGGACACACACGAATTCCGCCAGCATTTCATGGGAGTTGTCACAATCGTTGATAACCGACTGACAGAGATCACGAGCGGTCAGCACTTTGCTATCATCTGACGCTTCACCGGACGGCATGAGCAGCCGTTTATAGCAGCGCACGAATTCACACACCGATACCAATCGTGCCCATTGATCCTGGCTCATGCCGCCTTCAACAGAGATTGGAGTTCCTTCTGGGACTTGTTCCGCATATTCCAATTCATTATCTTCTAATTTTGTGTTTTCTTCGCGTCTTTTTTCCCGTAACTGGCGTCGCATTTGATTGCGCCTCTCATTGAGATAGGCCTCTCTTTGATCGGCAGTCATGGCGTCCCTGAATAATGCTCAATGTTAGCTAGGATTCAAGGGCAATGATTGATTGTTTACAGCTCCGCCAAATCACAGAAATATCCTACCCCCCTCCTCCCATCCTATAACAATTCATTCCTACCGCGTATAATCAATATATATTGGAATATAGCCAGATACCTTCCCCCCCCTAACTATACAAGAGTTAATATTATTAAAATCAATAACATATCCCCCCACATTGAAACGAAATCTACAGATACGCCCTCACACAAAACCGATAACCAATCAAATCACTTACAGTCGTTTTTTCTCCTCGTATTTCTCTTTCCTGTCAGCAATCGGTACCCGAATCAGATCCGGGAACTTGGCAATCTGTTGATTACTGAACAGCTGACCACATTTGAATATCAATTGCTTGACGTTTGGATCCGCTGGATTGTCCTTCATTAATTTCAACAATCGTTGAGCCAATGGTGGCAACGAACGCGTTGGACTGGACAGTGGCGACCTTATTGCATTACTCGAGCTGGAATTGCGTTGACTAGCATTGCTCTGTGTTGTAGTTGACATCGGAACATCAAACAGTGTTGTTTGTTTTAACTTTTTATTTTTAACGAATTTCTCTTTTGATTCATTTATCTGTGATTTTCGCTTGATCAATAAATTGTTCTCCTCATCGTCACTCCTAGTCAAATCGACCGTCGTGTCTTTGTATTCATCTTTCATTTTATTAAACATTTGGATTTCTGTCGCCTTTGATAACTCTTTCATCTGAATTCACAGAGGAAATTTATGTTTTTGTCAAAAATTATCTTCCCCACCTTTTGTTTGTCAACAGCGAATTCTGGTTCCAAATTCGGTAATCGATATTTCTTGACAAGTTCTTCGTCAACTACCCATGGATTATTCTGTTTACCAGAGTGTCTGATTGCGTGGGCACGAATGAACATTCGGATCTGATCTTTCGAAGGAGGCCTCAAGGTTCGCCTGAATATTTATTTTGTCAAAGAATATTCATAATCCAAATCAATGATTACTCAATAGTTTCTGATGGAATATCTTTCACTAATTTTTCCATTTCAAAAATTTTAACACTGTAAAAATAGTTCTTCTATATCCGAATAAGATTATATTTGAAAATATGGAAATTGCAAATTACTTTGACAGGAATAATTTTCTTTTTCATATTTTCTTTATCACTACTTGAGGCATCAGAATTAAGTTTAATTGGAGAATTCTATTTTACAAATTTATTTATAAGTTTTATTATTAATAAATATACTTCTTGATCTTCATTTGATCGAGATCTATCAACTTTGACTACTACACCTTTAAGACTAGATATAAAAATAAGCCTTAAATATATATATAAAAAGAATGAAATCCTACATCATTTCTTTTGGTGCCGTTAGCTTAATTGTCACCGGTTCATTTACACAATACTCTTGATGAATTTGAGTCCATGCTTTATGTATAAGTGTATCTAAACTTTCCTTACCTGTATTATTAAGATAAATACACGATAAATAAATATATATCAATTTACTGTGATGAACAAATTGTAAAACTGCAGCTTCAAAACATTTCTTAAAGGAGTTTTTTAACATTTTTGAACAACCTTGTTCGGATTTTAAAGCTTCTTTAAAAGTTAAATTAATTTGTCCAGTAATTCTACAAGTCCATATTTTCTGATTGTATAAAAACGTTTTTCTATTAAATTCCTCATCATTTTCACATATTTCGTTAGTAAGGGAATGACAAATTGTAGCATCCTCGTCCTTTTTGTCTTTTCTAATCTTATTTAAAATGTAGAGCTTATTGGATAATAATGGCATCTAAAATCTAAATATTCAAATAGTAATTTAAGTTGAACAATTTATAAAAACAAAATAACAAGAAAACATCCCGCCAAAACTAGAAATTTAAAATATCAGAATTTAAAATAAATAAAGGAATTTACATAACTTACATGAAAATGTGACTAAATATAAAAAAATATTAATCAAACAAATTTTTAATTGAAAAGATATCCTAAAATAATTCAAATTTAAATAAAATTTCAGGAATATTGAACATTAAAATAAAATAAATTGTATAAAACAATCTTTATATGATCATCAGAAATAATAGCGCATGTATTATAAAAGAATTATTAAAATTTTTCAGATTTCCATTAGTTATTAAATATAATTGTTTTGTTAAAGGTGAAGGGATTCCGACTTCCTTTTTAAGAAGATATAGCATTCATATAAACGGGTACCAAATGTCAATAAATATTACCTCATCAACGCCAAGTTATAAAGTTGTAAAAGTTATATGTGATTCTCGTTTCTATAGCCTCCTTAAATGCCTTATTAGTATTAGGATATGTCCCTTACAGAACACGCCCCTACTCCCTGCTAAGGACAAAAGATTACACTAAAAAAATTTTACTTAATACTTTTGTGTAGGTCAACCGCATATCTTTTTACTTTTTACGATTTTCAGGTTTTATAACAACATTTTTCAGAATTTTTCTGTATGTCAATTCAATTTCAATGATTTTCATAAAAATTTTCAAAGTATTAATGTAGGTCGGATACACTATATATATATAATTATTAAATAAGTAGGTCATTGAGATTAAATAAATTAATTATTAAGTAGGTCACAGACGTACACACATACACTATATAGTTTTTTATTATTCCAACACAAAACCGGTCAAGAAAAATATATATGGTGGTAAAAAACTGCTTGTGTGCGTGTATGTGTTGAGGTCTCAGTATTTGAGATTCTCAAGGTTGCACTGGCTACTATATGGGTCTATCGAAATATAAAAACGAAGTCGGGTTAATGAATATTTATTGAAATATAAAATATTACCAATACAAATTTTCCAAATAAAATGATTCCACTGAAAAATAATGCGTGTTATGTAGGTGTTGTATGTTGTATATGCGTGTTGTGTATGATTGCAGAAGTTTAGAACGTTTCTGTATCCATCTGTTAGATTTTGAAAACTAATTAGGATCTACCCTTTTTAGTTTGCTAAGAACGGTAAAAATTTTTGGGCGGCAACTACTGATTTTGGGTCACTATTTATATTAATTTTTCTGCGCGCTGGTGTATGGAAAACATATGTTATTATTAAAAATATTATGTTTTATTTGCTTTTTAAACATATAATATTATTACGATATTTTTATTTACTTTTAGAAATATGTGTTTTTCATTAAAAAATAGAATTATTATTTTCTATAAAATTACTTTATTATTTTGTTATTTGCTCACTTCGAACCAATTTATTTACTCTGGCCACCTGTTACCTATTCGGCCCGAGCTGTTATTTATTCACAAGTAAATTATTAAAATTACAACATTTGTTTCCTCGTTTACATTTGTTTGCTGGGGCCGATCTGTTGGTTATTTGGTTTCGACCCGAGCTGTTGTTCATTTATAAATTTATAATTTTAGATTTTTTTACAATTTTTTGATTAAAAATTAATTTAAGAAAAACTTATAATTTATATAAAAATTTCCCCCTTTTTACATAATAAATAATCAAGTGTTTACAAACAAAAAGAAATAAAATATATAAAGATAACAAATTGTTATAAAAAAGCGACATTGATAATAACCCATAAAATTTCATTGATAATAAAGTCATCAATAATAAATTGTTCATAACACAAAAAAAATATAAAATCAATTGTTCATTATATGCAAGTTAATTGAATTGTTTAATACGTTTGCTATTGACATTACATTGGAGAGGTTGGGTTGGATTGTCTGCTTCTGCCATTTCATTTATTTTCCACATAGATGTTGACCCGATATTTATTGGATCCCGTCCTATAATATTTCGTCAGTTCGAAATTATCAATGATTCTGCCCCTGTCATCTAACATATGTGTGTAATGGACAATAAATAAGGGATAGTGCAACAACTTTTGAGAATAGAATTTTTTTCTAAGCAGGGTCCCGCTAACTCAAAGTTGATCATTGAAAGCCACACCATTAGAATATCAATTGATTTTAAATATGGAATCCCTGGAGCAAAAACGAAAATCTTTTAAATCAATATTTGATAATCAAATGAAATAAAAAATAACATTATAAAATAATTGGATTGTTTACATCAATCAATTAAATGTGAAATGCATGCACTCGTGTAAGTATGTATAGTAAATCAAAATTACACGCATTCCGATTGAATTGAGTGGCAGCAAATGCGTAGGCAAATAACTAAAATCAGTATAAATACCAACTGAAAAGTCATTTGGATATTCAAAAATTTTTGCTAACTTTCTCTCAGTTTTCGATTCTTATGAATTTTATGCACTTGTGGTAAGTTTGATTTGTATGAAATAATTTTCAATCATGAAGTAATTTTTAAGTTAATAAATTTTCACGTTCGATTTAATATTTTTGTTCTTTTTTATTATTCGTTTCCAGTTTGAATTATAATTTGTATTGAGTAATTTTAATAGATTTTGATGAACTGAGGGTTACGATAGTGAAAAGCAAAATGGGCAACATTTCCTCTTACCCAATGGATTATGTCAGCGTTTCCCAACCTTTGGGTTACAAGGACTCACTTGCCAAAATAAAAATCTTTTGAAACCCATTGGCAATTATAATTTGCGCATAGTGGGACGAAGTGAGAGACGGACGATTAAAGGGTCTGAAGAAGCGTCGTAAAAAATTATAGCCCAAAGTCCTGAAAAACTATTCTGCAATGCAAATGACAAGACCATAATACATTATCATTCGCTAGTTGGCGGATACGTAGATAACGTCACCTTTGGCATGAAATTGAACCATAATAATTATTATCATTGTTGGTTTTAAATCTTGTGCTAATAATTTTCAATTTTAAATAACATTTTAATGCTAAATTATGTTGATGATCTAGGTTTAATTATTAATTATTAAACTTTAATAAATATTTTTAAAAATTAAATCTTTAAAAATATTTTTTTATTTTTTAATTTTCTGATTTGACCACCAACCTGGAAGGATCCCGCGACTCACTGGTTGGGAAACGCTGGATTAGGTGATACTTCAGTCATCCATCAGCTTTATTCAGGCAAATGCTCATCAGGGCCTACTTGGTAAATTGCCGTGACAATTTTTGTCGATTTAGCAAAGTAGAATTAGATAGACTAATTTCTTTCAAATTGTTGGGTTTTTGCTAATTCAAGTCGGTAACCTCTGACTCCTCGTGTCCTTTTAATCAAAACAATAAACTACCCAACGTATATTTGAATCACAAAAATATATTTCTCTCAACAATAAATAATCAATAACCAAAGTTCAAGTTTGACTGATTCTCCGCTCGGTATTGATGCTTTGACAAAATATAATATTCAACTTTTTATTTATTAGCTTCTCTTGACCAACGTTTTCCTTTTCACTTTTTCGTATCTCCTATTCTATATTTCTTTTTTCCCTAAGCTCCTTAATTCGGCTTTTTCCTTTGCCTATCCTCGTTTTCTTTTAACCCTAGCTGAGGCAAAATGCCGATTATTTTGAATTTTGACTTTGCTTTTATACTGGAATAATCACTCTGATTAATCGGTTTTTGACCTGATTGCTCCTATCTGACAATGGTTTGACAACCGGTTTCTTGAACGTTTTTTGAACCATATCATGATTAATCGGCTCCCTTTGCTACTCCTTTGTAATAGTCCTAACTTTGTTTGTCTCCATTAATCATGCTGTCATGATAATGGCCTTCAGAGATTCTCATTTTGTTTACTTTTCATGTTAATTGAGCTCGGGTTTCCTATTAGCTCGGGTTATCTATTAGCCAATTAATTAATTAATTAACGATTTTCTATTTTAACACATTCCAATGCTTTTCGACTCTTTTTAACCATTTTTTGATAAATCCCTAATCATAATCTTGTTGACCATTAGCTATTCTATACCTGTCCCGTTTTCCCAATTCAATTTCGATAACTTTACAATTTATTGATTTTTTCGGATTTCCGGATTCTTGCCTTCTGCTACTGCTTTTGCCATTTACTAATACTGCTTCCATCATTTTACTATCAATTTACTATCAATTCTGTGCATGATCACGCTTTTATTTGTCTTTTTCCTTCAACCTACATTTTATTTAAATTTTCAACCTAATTTTATTTTAATTTACTGACCTCAACAAAATTAGTGATGAGGGGAGTTTTATTTTCGAATCGTAAAATAGAAAATCAAATGTCAAAGATTAGAATGAAAATAGAATCTAGAGATTATGTATAATTGAATGACTCGCAGTAGTTGCAGATGGTTATTAGGGTGGGTCGAAAATTTTTTTTTTCTCCAAACATGCCTAAAAAGTTGTGCTTATGCTAGAAAATGAAATATCCCTGCAAAAGACTGCTGTTTAAAAGGGTTTACAGGTCTCAACTTTTGTTTGTATGTATTAGTACTATCCCAGTAAAAATGCTCGCACATGTGCCATTGTAAATTCATCCTGCAAGCAGTCACACGCTTGCAGAAAGACCATTTTTGACATGCTCTATTCACAAGTCCAAGCTAACGCGTGCATGTATAGAGAGGTTAATTCACGGAAGCACCTTCACACAAGCACTCACAAAGACAATTTCTTCTGAACAATACTAACACACACACTACAGTCAACACATAATCCACATGGATACTACTAGTCAGTCTAAACTCAGATAATTTAATTTGTTTCGATTGGATGTCAAGTGTTTGCTGGACATAATTAAAAAAGTTAACTTGATGATTCACTTTTATTTTGCCAGAGCTGAGTACAGAAGAGCAGTTATGAAGGGACAGAGAAATAAGCAATTTCGCAAAACAAGAAGTAAATCACGTCATTGTCTGTTTGGTCAAACTTGTGAACTACCCAGAAACCAATTACCTACTTGTGAAGATGTGTTTCGTGATTACTGTTACAATGAGAAATGTACGCAATTTCATACTGGCTTTAACGAACAAGCAACTCTTCTCGCAAATAAGGTGAAGGAAATTTATATGAAGGCAAGTATCCCAACTGTTGAGTTCAGTAGTATTGTGGTTCGTGTCAAGCGACTAATATCAAAAGTGCGTGAATTAGAGAAGTATCCAGTATGCAAGAGGTCATCTGCCAAATTTCAAGATAAGTTAAGCTCGTTTTCCAAATTGTTTGACATATGTTGCTGCAAATGTTATAATGATGGTGCTCGTGGAAGAAGTCAGTGTACATGCCGATTGGCCTTGAAAATTCCTACCTTAGAGTGGGAGTTCTGGATTGACCAACAAACTACCAGAAACATGAAAATCGGAAATACGGACAGACAGGAAACCTCAAAATTGAAGAGAAAACAAACGAAAAGCAGCCCTACAGGAAAAGGAAAACAAATGAAAAATGAAATAATGGACACTGAAGTTAACGATCTACATCCGACCTCAAGAAGTGACACGGAGAGTGAAGCCGCTAGTGATGAAAGTAAAGATAAGTTAGACAATTCAACAGAAAGCCCAGAGTCAAGCGTAGAAGAATGTGATGAATTTCAAAATAGAAGACATTATCCTGAATTAAGTAAAGCTGTTGACAGATGTGGTGTGAGCAACAGAGACACGTGTTTGCTAGTAAACGCTTTTCTGAAAGATATGGAACTGTTATCCTCTCAAACAATCATCGATCCCGCAAAATTACGACGTCAGAGAAAGTACTGGAGGGAGAGAGAAATTGAACAGCATTCAGCAGAAGCGAAAAACTTGATTTGCCTCGGTTTCGACGGGAAACAAGATTCCACCTTACTTCATAGAAGGATCCTAAAAGAGGAGCATTATGTGATTGTCGCCTTTCCAGGGGATACATATATCGATCATGTTGTACCTCAAAGTAGTAAAGCTGTGGATATTGGCAAAGAAATCATGTCAATCATCGTTAGCACGCAGTCCTCACTGACCCTTCAAGCAATTGTGTGCGATGGAACCAATACAAACACCGGAAAAAATAATGGAATAATCAGAAGACTCGAAAAAAGCCTAGGGCGACCTCTACAATGGCTGATATGCTTGTTGCATGCAAATGAATTGCCATTCAGGAAGTATTTTTCAGTCGTCGATGGTGGAGAAACAAAAGGTCCAAAAACGTCATGTAGGGAAATAGGAAGCGTTCTTGATTTTGATCCAAAAGACAAGCCCGTAGTAGCCTTTATGTCCCTTCCTGGAAAGGTCGTAGATATTAGTGAAAATGTCAAGAAAGAATTGAACACTGATCAATTGTATTTCCTCAGAGTATGCTTGGCAGTCCAGAAAGGGTACCACAACAACAAGGATGTCCCTTTTCTACAAATGGCACAACCAGGAAATTTGAATCACAGTCGCTGGCTAACGAAAGCTAATAGAATTCTGCGACTATATATGTCCGAAACTGCTCCATCTGAACCTCTCATGCGAATAGTGAAATTTATTGTCAATTTCTATGGACCGTCATGGTTTTATATAAAGATTCACTCGTCATGCCAAGATGGTGCAAGAAATATTTTTTATATGCTCCAACTTCTGCAGGATTTGGATCCATCAGACCAAGAAATCATCTTTCCTGTCATTCAGAACAACAATTACTTCTCACATCCAGAAAATATACTCCTAGCTGCTGTTGGTGATGATGATGAAGAAATCAGAAAGTTTGCAACAGAAAAAATCATAACTGCAAGACAAAATTTTCTCCCTTCCGAAGTGATTCGCACTATGGACAAGAATACTGTCTTTCTTCAGTCGTCTGCTACATCATATGCTGACATGATTGACTGGACAAAATGTAATTTGACGCCTCCCCCTCTTTTATCTCATATATTGGATCATGAATTGAAGATGAATAAGAAAATTACATTAGAACAATTTCCCTGTCATTCTCAAGCCGTTGAAAGAGCCATCAAAGATGTTTCTTCTGCCAGTTGCAAAGTGTTTGGTCACAAGTCCAGACATGGTATGGTACTACTGTGTAAAAAATCAAGGAAGGAATTGCCCAAGGTGCAAAGCAAAGCTGATTTCATGTGACTTCTTTTTATGCCCTCGCTAATACATTTCTAAACTTTTGGCTGGATGTTTTTAATAAAAAATAATTTCGAAAGTTGATTTTTGTCTTTGAAAAGGATAATTCAAATTTGGCCCTTCCTAATCACTGACGTTGTCAGGATATATTTCAATGCGGGATGAGGACACAGAATATACTATCTCAGCCCAAGAGAGTAAATAATATACTTATAAGCTCTTAAGAAAGCTACATCTAAATATGGACAAAGGCGCAAAACACATTCCGACACTAGCCAAATTACATTGTTTTCACACTTATGTTGAACTGCATTTTCGGAGAAAAGTTGGGAGCAGTAAATGTCCATAAATCTAAGTAAAATGGTTTGATTCGATTTTTCTATACCAAAATACAACTTTTTAACCATGTTTCCTTTCTTGAACTCAAAATTTATTAACATTCGACCCACCCTAATGGTTATAAAAGCAGACAGAGAGTATAGCAGAGAGATTTAACAAAACAACACAGAAAATATGGCACAACATTTATGAACTGGGATATAAGGGCGGATCCTTGCGCAAAATTTTCGAAATTAATATTGAATAACATCCAGTAATGGTATCATATTTAAATGAATAAGGAAGGACAATAATCTAAGAAATGGGATAGATAATTGAAAGTGTCGTAAGACCTTCTATCGGCAGTCCAGAACCCGAAAATGAAAATGTTACAAATAATATCAAATAATGTTTCTTCTATCACCACTATTGATGACAGCAGTATTGTCTTATACGCATTGCATCTAAATTTTAATAAATTGTTTATAGTGGACCCAATGGAGAAATTTCACCAGGAAGTGACTCGGCAAGCCGAGCCAACCGAATCGCTGGCGAGGAAATGCAGAAGAATTGAAGCGACCAGGTTTTGGTAGGAGCAAGTAAGCAAGCTTCATCAAAAGATCGAAGGTCTCGATAAAGTTGGAGCCAAAGACCAAGGAACCATCAAGAACCTCAAAGTTATCACCAAGGAGCAATCACAGAAAATCATAGAATTGCAAGCCGGAGTTCATACTGACTCCGGAGTTGGACGAGTACCAACGTACTCCGAGACTGACCTGTTCCCAGCCATAGCAGATCTGATCTCCAAAATGTCAACAGCGATTCCAGTGCCGAAGAAGCCCTGCAAGCCTCACCCCGTAAAGTTCGAGCAGAAGCGCGTGCGAGAAATCAAAGCAGTTTAGAAGTGGGCGAGGAAAAATAATGAATTACCGCTATTAAAATCTTGCTGGATAAATATTGCTGATGCTTGCTTTAATGTACAAATAAAATATTTTATTCTAACAATGTGTTTGACTTTGATCCTATTAAGATAACATAAACAATTAATTAATTTTGAGAGTCATATTAAAGTTAGTAATATAGAACAGCGATTCTCAACCACCGGGTCGCGACCCGGTACCGGATCGTGAAAGATTTTGTGAGGGTTGTGAGCAAATTTGAAAAAATTTTTATTAAATGCTAATTTTTTACAATTAATCAATAAATATAATTTAAAAATTGCTAAAAATTAATCAAGTTTTTAATAATTCTAAACTTTTTCCAATCCTAAAATGAAACGTAAAAAAAGACAAGCAACATTAAACAATTTTGTTATAAAGCTTAACAATAACAATTCAACAGCTGTTGAAAACAATGATGAAGAAGAAGTTCAATGTCCACCCGAAAAAAGAAAGAGGTCAAGTTTTGTTCGCAAATACAACATTACTTTTTTAAGATTTGGATTTATTTCTTGGCCTGGATCAGATGCAAGTTGTCCCAAACCACAATGTATTATTTTTGGGGAAGTGCTGTCCAATGAAAGCATGAAAGCAAATAATTTATCACGACATTTGAACTCAAAACACAACGAATTGGAATCAAAACCAATTGATTTCTTTGAGAGAATAGCTTCTGAGATAAAAAGCCAAAAAAATTCATTTCAAAAGTCCCTTTTAGCCAACAAATTACTTTTAAAGGCTTCTTATTTGGTTGCTTTTCGAATTGCCGAATGTAAAAAACCATTTTTAATTGCTGACAAACTAATAAAACCATGCTTGGTGGATGTTTGTTCAGAGATTTTGGGTTTAAAAGCTGGTGACAAAATGAAGGCCATTCCTTTATCCAATGACACAATTGGAAGAAGGATTGAGGAATTATCGGCAGATATTGAAGATCAACTCATCGAAAAGGTCAAGAAGTCAGAGTCATTTGCAATCCAAATGGATGAGTCAACAGATGTTGCAATCAAAGCAGTTCTTTTATGTCATGTTAGATATGTTGATTATGACAGCAGTGACCTCAAAGAAGACCTTTTGTGTTGCAGTGAGATTCCCTCTTAAACAACCAGTTCAGAAATCTTTCGCATCATTGATGAATATGTCAAAAAAAATTGTTCGTGAAGTATTGGCCGAAAGGCTGATATCCAACAGACGGTTAACCAGTTTGGAACATCATTTACAATGAATTGACAACGAACAATTTATGTTTATGTATCCATTTCGTATGATTTTTTGGATGCCCTCCAGCTTGGGTTACTTTTGTAAACCATCGGCCTAAAGACTGATGGACAGCAGATGGTTGACCAGTTTGGAACATCGTTTTATAGGATATAGTTAGAGATAGGGCCGATGGGTGAACATAGACTCATTTTGGACAGTTTGAAGCATTGTTTTGACTAGAAATAGTATAGGGCAGGTTTGTTTTAGTAGAACATAGGTTGGAATTGGAAATACAGGCAGGTCCCTGCTCAAATCTTTGAAGAAAACAATAAGAAACATCCAGAAATGAGGACCATAGTTAAATGAAGGCATCTCAATGATCCAACAATAGAAATAGACAATGAATAATGATGTAAGACTTTCTATCAGCAGTCCAGAACCCGTAAGGAAAATACAACGAGGAGTAGCCTTAGCAATAGAGCTCACCTGCTTAATGATTTTCAACCATTGTGTACAGTACCAACATGGTCGTCGCCATGGGTACACAGATGGTCTAAAGTGCAATAATCATGAAGGCGTTTAGGAAGAAGTCGATTTAATACATACAATTACCCCTAACACATTTGAAAATAAAATGACACACCCCTGATCACCCAACAAAAGTATTGATCAGATAAGAGTCTAGAGGGGAAGATCTTTCCTACAAGTAACCCACCAGTAATAACAAATTGATCTTTATTTGTTTATTATCTCCAGAAAGTTCATTGAAGCAAATTCATATCCTTTAGATTGAGACTCAGTATTAACAGTTATACTGCTAATCTCAGGAACAAATATTAAAGAAAATCGACCAGTTATATTTTTAAAATTAGACGAAGATACTACGACTAAGTACTGCGATCGCTCTAACTTTTGGAAAACACTCATTTTAATCCTTACACTATGCTCAGAGCTGCGAGCCAGTTGGACCCAGCTTTTGACACTTTCAATCTTAGGATGGTTGCGCATCATAGGACAAGCGTTGTAATCTTTTCGGGTTAGCCTAAAATCTTGTTTTGTTTGATGTACACACACACACACATATATATATATATATATATATATATATATATATATATATATATATATATATATATATATATATATATATATATATATATATATATATATATATATATATATATATATATATATATATATTAGGGTGGAGTGAAAATTTTTTTTTCTTAATATCTTGTTTGGATAGCTATAAAAACTTGGTAACACATGCAATTAGTAATGTGGCAAACAATTAGACAATTTAAAGCATATCTTGAGGTTCCACAATTGACCTAAAGTATAGGCATATTTCGATAAAAAAGCAATAATCTTTAAAAAAACATTTTTTTATAAGTAACATATTTATGTTATGGTTTAACTTTTTAACAGTCTGTACATAACATTACAAGTAATAAGAACCATATCTGTGAAGGGAAACCACATGCAAACTGTCTAACATGTTTTTATAACTACAAATGATGTTGGGCTTTGGTGTCCAGTTTTGGCATTTTCGATCTCGATTCCAAGCGTGCTCTAATGAATCCGTCGCGTTTTTCTGGACCACACACCATTTCGGATGCTTCTGTCACTAGCTTGATATGTCTCTCTACTGCCTGGGTGTGACAAGGATAGCGGGCGAAATCCAGTCTTGGCGTTTCTTCTTCCCGGATCATGGTTAACAAAGTATCTTCGTCAATGTCCACTACGATTGGAGGCTCTGTGATCGGAGTTTTCTGCCAATCGATCATGTCTATGTAGCTAGTAGCTTCAAAGTTGATTACTGGCACGCAGAAAGATCTAACTGAAGTCGTACGTTTCTGCTTTCTGGATTTCAGTATGCGTCGCAGAGCTAACTCGCGTATATATGATCTTTCATCGGTAAGCATCGCAAGCAACAGATTTTCTGGATGACTAAAGAATGCGTTGCGTTGAATTACCGGGTCAACAACTTTCTTCAGCTCGTCTGTGAGGTAGCGTGATTTCAGTATCGTACTGTGGACATGTCGAGCGCCGTCTTTACACGAAGGGGTATTCTTTATTTCAAACCATGCAGGTGCATAAACTGTTACGATGAAGGTAGCAAGCGTCTTTAGTTCATCCGACGGGCTTCTTGTGGCAACATACAGACGTAGTATGCGATTAGCCGTGGTTAACCATCTCGAATGGTTGATAAGACCAGGATTGCGAAGTGAATGGTCGACAGGACAAATACCAACACTTACAGCAGTACACAAATCGAACAGGTATTTCTGATCTGTACTTAAATCGTCGGAATTTGCACTTGACGGTAGAACACAGTTTATCGGCATGTAGTCAACGATGGGAAGCTTCTCACAATTCAACAATGACTTTCCAATGGGACCAGAAAATCCTTTTGGACCATTGGTAGGTCCATCAAGATACTGAAACAAATGTCTTAACGGTAATTCGTTTGCATGCAACTGACATACGAACCACTGTAGCGGTCTGTGTAACGTCACTTCAAGTAATCGAATGATGCCTCCTCGAATGCCCGTATTAGTGGCTGTCCCATCACAACCTATTGCTTTTATGCCACTCGTGTCAACATTTCTTTTATTCAAATATGCAATCAACTCAGCCGTGATAACTTTGCTTGACCCTGCAGTTGGTGTAATGTGACCGAAATATGTAGCTCCTGGTTCGGCTATAATCGATATATGTTCTTCAGTTATTATTTTCCGATGAAATTTACCATCGCATTCTTTAATTTGGGTCATTGTATTGTCTTTTCTGCCGTCAAAATATAACCCAGTGATTGTGTTACTGACTTCGGCACATAATGCGCCACGCTTATTACAACGTTCTCGACGCACTTTACTTCTGTCAATCACTTTAGAAACATCATGTTCGTGGATTATTCCAACATCTTGAAGAACAGCACTGGCGATTCCTGCTGCCGCCCTGTCGGATACGCCATGTCGATCACACGCTAAAGCCAACGACGGTAGCTTAACTCTCATCTGCTTGTCATTCAATTTTCGCTGTTGTTTAATTTGGCTTATACAATCGTCATCAGAGTCATCATCGCCGGTATCCATTTCCTCTTCCATTCCAGAAATCTCGTCACAGACATCCAACTGTTTATCACCGATGTCATCAATGGCAGATTTGGTACACATCTGCCTCTGTGTCGACTCTTTACGGATATACCGCTTTTGTAATCTACTGGATTCAACCTCATCAACTCCAGCTATGATCATACTGCGTGAACCCCGCTGACCTTCTAGAAAGTCACGTTCAATTGTGGGTATCTTTCTTGACTTCTCACAGTGACACTGAGACATACAAGAGCACTTGCAGGAGCAAATGTCAAAGAGTTTAATCGATTCATCTTTAAACTGCGATATTTTCTCTCTGTATGGTTCTGAGTCCTTCCTAGATTTATACGGCTTCAGCAATTTCATGAACGTCTTGTGGTACACGTTCAACATTTCATGAACACGGCGGTGGCTTACATGTGGTATGGAAGCTTTGTCCCATATTTGTTCTACTTTCATTGACACTGTTTCTGCCACGTTGCGATGTGAAGGATCTTTATTGTTCAATTCGCATTTCAGTCTCTGCTTTGTCAGGTTGTAGAATTTCATAACATCTGCATAAGTCGGTAGTTGATTGTCGGGCATCTCGGATGGACCACCAAAGATGACACAAGACACTTTCTTTCTGGTTACAGCCATTGCAACTCTAAAAAGGAAAACCAGAGGCATTTTAAATCCATATTATTTAAATGCCATCAATGACTTCAATAATATGTTATAATATTACCTCTTATAATGAAGTATCGTAGTGGAGTAATTATTTATCACTAACAATACTACATACAGCGATTCAAAAAAAATACAATGTTATGCAATATGTATGCAATAATCCGCCTGAATTGACTCTAGAAACAGGAAGTGCAGCGTGTGAATGCGTAGAAAAGTGAACTAATAATGATCTTTTAGTTAACAGTAAGTAACGATAACGTATTAGTGGAAGCAAAAAGTTGCCAATTCCTTGTAATGAAAAGAACACCGGATAGCAAATACATTATCGTTTTCTTATCAATGGTTACATTTTAAAGTTGGTTGTGGAACCTCAAGACATTATTTAAATTATTGCTTTTCTTTACAGAGTACTTCATTTGACCTCATAGCAAGTTTTTATAACTATCCAAAGTCTACTAAGTCAAAAAATTTTTTTTCGGTCATTTTCACTCCACCCTAATATATATATATATATATATATATATATATATATATATATATATATATATATATATATATATATATATATATATATATATATATATATATATATATATATATATATATATATATATATATATAGTGGTAATTTTAATCCATTTACAAAATAATATTTGTTATTTATTTACCTATATGCTAAATAAAATGTCTTTGGAGTCATATATTCAGGGAATCTGTGTTAGGAAATTTGATTCGTGACAAATCTAAACCTAACTTTATGTGGTTGCATGTACATGTTTCTTCGATGCATTAAAACAGATTGAAAATCTGAATTCAAACTCAACAAACTAAGATTTTTAGAGACCCCTGAAAACCTAATAATTAATAAATTATATTTCGTTCTATTAGTAATTAAAAGTTTTTTTTCATTTTACATAAATAAAAAATATAAGAATGTTTAATTTTATTTTAAGAATGTGATCAGAAGAATGTGATAGAAGCTTTAAAAATTATATTTAACTTTAATTTTATTTATAAATTTCAATTATTTCTATAAATTTTAATTCGGAATAAAATAATATTCCTCAATAAATTTTGATGACTATTAAAAATAAAAAATAAATTAATAAAATAAATTTGACATATTCAATTAGGATTTTAGATTTTATTGAAACGGTTATTTAAAATTAAGAACCATCCCCAACTGTTTGTTTAATTATAGCTATTTCATATGGATTATTAACTACTTATTTACTTATAGATATTGAAAGAATTTATTTTTATATTTATTTATTTTTATTATTTAATTTTTTTTGTTATATATTCTATGATGTAATATTTACTATTTATAAATAATGTTTTATTTTAGCCATAATGACTTCAGCGACATCATCGACGGCAGATTTAGTAATTCCAGGTACAATAATTAAAGAACGATGGAAAATATCTAAAAAAATCGGTGGTGGTGGATTTGGTGAAATTTATGAAGCTTCAGATTTACAATCTAATGAATCTGTTGCAATCAAAGTCGAATCAACAAAACAAACCAAGCAAGTTTTAAAAATGGAAGTAGCAGTGCTGAAAAGATTACAAGGTAAAGCACACGTTTGTCATTTCATTGGATGTGGACGTAATGAATTATTTAATTATGTTGTTATGACCCTCCAAGGTCGAAATTTAGCTGACATTCGACGAAGTATGAAACGAGGTTGTTTTTCAATCAGTACTACAATGCGAATAGGTATACAAATCTTAGATTCAATCGAATCAATTCATAGCGTAGGTTTTCTCCATAGAGATATTAAACCGTCAAATTTTGCATTGGGTAAAAGTACCGAATTATCCCGAGTCATTATCATGTTGGATTATGGCTTAGCAAGACAGTATACAAATGTTAATGGGGATGTTCGAGCTCCACGCCAAGTAGCTGGATTTAGAGGCACTGTACGATATGCCAGTGTTAACGCTCATCAAAACCGCGAATTGGGCCGGCATGATGATTTATGGTCGTTGTATTATATTCTGGCGGAATTCATCACAGGTGAATTACCGTGGAGGAAAATTAAAGATAAAGAACAAGTAGGAACAATGAAGCAAACATTTGATCATAATCAATTACTGAAATTTATGCCTCGTGAAATCCGACCTGTTCTCGAATATATCCAAACTTTAACTTATTTTGATAAACCAGACTACAATTTAATTAGATCGTATTTTCGGGAATATTTGAAAAGAAAAAATATCAATGAGGCAGACATATTTGATTGGGAAGTCATAAATGACAACAGTGGAATATCTGGAAATAAATTGGATCAGTCAATGGCGGGATATCAGTCACGCGTTAGAGACAGTGGATATGTAGGTCGCACACACACGAGCAGTGCAGTCATTAATAAGGCCAACACACCAACGTCACGACTGCCGGCGAGGAAAATCATGGCATCAGATGAAGGTGGTAAAAATCCTGTCAGAATGAATCCTAACAAAAAGGAAGCGACTAGATCACGAGATTCAGTGCTAATTGGAAATGAATTGGCCAGTGAAATGGCATTGACAGGAGGAACAGCCACAGCAGGGGGAATACTTGTGTCAGGTCAAGGTACAGCTGGTAGCAAAATCGACAAAAGTGAAACACAAGATCCAATTGAGACTAGAAGGACACAACATCAAATGTGCTCAAGTTCGATGTCGCAGTTGAAAAGTGTGATGTCAGCGTCTACAAATTACCGCGGGGAAACTAGTTGTACTCATGCGGTGATGGTCTTAGTAGAGCCTGGGGAGAACAGCAACGGTTGTGACGCAACAAAGGCCGCACCCATGACTATGGGCAGCCATTGGATGGGCGGAGAAGAAGAGGAACCGTCATTGGTGATAGAGGAAGAAAAAATCGTCGTTGTTCCGAGTTTAAATCCCGACAATCAGAGAACACAGAAAAAAACTGATAGAAACATTCCTCCGAAGTTGTACAGTATGTTCAATCAGTTCTTTGATCGGCGAAATGTTGATCAGGATCACAATTCCGGCGTTTGTGAGGCATTGCAGAAACGTTCATACAGTCCTGGTGTAAGACAATCGATTGGCGGTGGAGGAAGTGGCGGAATCGGACTCGAGTGTTCAGAGTTAATCCCTAAATGGAAATTGAATAATAGCATGACGCTGGAAGACCTTGAAGGCGGACGTAACGGACCCAATGGGGAAATGTCACAAATTCGGAGATATTCACAATTATCAACTAACAAATCAGGGCCGGTTGTAGGTGGAACTCAAATGAAAACTACAAGTCAATTGGATTTGGTAATGAATGCCAATAATTCATTGGGGATAGATTCTAGCACGTTAGGAAACAGCTCACGAAAACAGCAACAGCAACAGCAAATCCCATATGTAGATAGTCGGAGATCCGGGCCATTATCAAGTGGCTATCAATCAATGACAATGACACAAACACACAATCGCGCCAGTAATAAAACAAAGACTCGGGACAACAATAACATTATTCTAGCATCTGGGTGCAGTTTGGGATCACTGAACATTACATCATCAGCAGCAGTGGCGACCGATGTAGGTACCAGTAACAATCACATTGGGATCGTGTCTGGATCAATTTGTGGTGAGTGTTCATCATTGTCACCAATTGATGATAGAGTTCTCGTGTGTCAAGTTACAGGGGGTGGTGAGGAGGTGAGACTAGTCTGCTAGTTATAAGGTTCCGTTTCAGTTGTCGTTGTAGTTATTTCATTTCTCTATCAGTTTCATTGAGTTTTTCTCATTAACTAAATTATAAACAATTCGATATTATATAATTGCTGACAATTTTTTTCCCAGTACAGTCGGGGTTAATAGGACCCATTCTGATTATTGGTATTTTCTGTAATCATGGGGGGGAGATTTAAGAGTTTGTGCAATGTTATGATGGATGTAATTCTATCGAATTAGTTTATTCCGCGGGATATTTTCAGTTAGATATTTATGAGATTTCATTCCAAATTGCATGACAGTTTGTCAGAAATGAATAAATAATCCACTAATTATTTTACTTAACAGAATCCTCCATTCATTACTTTGCCATACTTGATGAAAACTCATTAAACATTCATTTATTTATCCATATGAAATTTTGCCAGTTTATCGTTGCTTGGCAACAATTGACCTATTTATAAACACTCATCTATTTTTCAATTGTTTATTTCCTTTCTAATAATAATGTAGAGTTCCTTAATTCTCTATTTTTTTTCACATATTTATTTTCACATAAAAAAATCCCAAAATCAAATTTCTTTTGTTCAGATTGCACATAACAAAAAATTAATGAAAATAAATTCGAAAGTACAAAAATTAATATTTGTCGGTGACAATTATTTAAAAAAAGAACATTCAATAAATTCTAAACAAGTACTAAAATGATTATGTATTGCTATAGATTATTATATAAGAAACTTAATTTATACATTTATCAACCCTTTTATGTTGTTTCCACATGTTACATACGTAGCGCAAGAGAATCTTTAAAATTGTCGAAAGTGAAACAAATGAGAATAATGTATTTGTTGAGTTTTCATGGTATTTTTGTCAAGTTACCATTGACAACACATCTAGAGTTCACTCTTATTTCCACTCTTAGTTTGTGTTATATTTATTTATATTATGTTAGGCTATTTATTGTTTTTATGTGGAAATGCCCATTAAAAGGTAATTTGCTAATTGGAGCTAAGAGTAAATCTGGCGCTTAAGTACTCTTAATATATATTTTCAATTAGGTAAATTTTTATTGAAAACAATTAATATTATAGAAAATTCCTATAAGTTCTTGTAATGCTAAACTTGTGCTTATTATAAAACTGGGTGTTTTTCAACTAAAGCTTTGTTGTTATCCAAAGGTGCTAAATTAGCACTGCTAATGTTATTCTCTGTGATTAATTAACAAAATATTGATAAATTAATTAACTTTTATTTCTTCCAATTTCACCACTGATTATTTTTTCAATTGAATTTATTAAAAAGAGAGTTTGAAGACTATAAGCGAGTAATATATCGATGTTTGTTGATACTCACGAATTTTCGGCACTGCCTTTTTCAAGTGAAAGCTTATTATTATATTTACGCTTTTATTGATTTTACCATTATTTGTTATGCTTTCCTTTCATATATGAATTTTTGGTTTTTGCACTAACCCCATTGATTTTCAACATGTCCTCCATCATTATTATAATATGAAGCGGAATACGATTCAGTAGTTCTCTGAAAATATTTTCGAGTTGATTTTCAGAAATTCTATCTTGTAGGTCTTCTAAAGATCGGGGTTTAGCTGAACAAGCTTGGTTTTCACATGTCCTTATTAAACGAAATCTAATAGAGTTGAATGTGGAAGCCTCTTCCAATCCATCTGTTAGGGTATTTCGCATTTAGAAACTGTTTAAGTTGTAGAGATTTCTAATTCATTTAACAAATCCGTTCTATCACATACATACAAAGTCACAAATATTTTAATTGTACATGAGCTTTATGGACAGAAATCCACATTTTAGCCCCCCCTCTCCACCACCACAAACAAAATTTGTTGTGAAATATTTTGAACAAATGAAATATGCTATAAAATGATTTGAGTAGGTTTATATGAATATAAAGAATGTTTAAAAAATAAAATGCAATTTTCAACTTGTTTTTCATATTTTTAAACAATGAAAATGTTACATTTTGTATTTATATATTTTATAGATTTTATAGATTCTTTTTAGTCTTTTTGGAAGCAAATTTTGAAATGGGGCTTGACGAGACCTCGAAGCGTTGTCTACTTTTGTTACCCCATTTTTACGCCTCTATATATAATGAAACTTTTATGCCAGCAATTATTCTTATTGAATTTATTATAGCAGTTTAATATTTAAAATTATTTTTCGTTGATAAAAATAAGATCTTGCATTAATACTAACTCCGAATTTCTGCACCCCTCACTAAAATTGCTAAGTGTAATAAAAATAAAAGATCTCCCTCCCTCTTATTCTCCATCAGAATAATCATGAGTTAAAATGCATGAAATTATTTGTCAGCACAGAAAGATTGATTGATTTATTTAATCATGATTTGCAAAAGATCAATATCTGTCTAAACTAGCACACATTTACAGTGTTAATACGTATTCGATCAATAAAATGTGCAATGTGGGTTTATTTATTGATTGCTGATTGACCAATAATGTTCTGTGAATTTATATTATGATATTCAGTTTGTTCTTTCGAATTATTTTACTCTTTTTACGTCAGGCGAAATTATATTTTTCGTTATATCGATGATATCAGATTTTGAAATTCCTTGGTAGATCATAATTCTGTGATCAGTATTTTTATAATTTGATAAATCTAACATTTTTACTATTAATGTGCAATAAGCTGTAAAATTTCCTCATTTTATGGTTAGGATTCTGATAGTTTTTCAATGTTTTTGACAAATTTTATTATTATCCTCATCTCAATAGATATCTGAATAAAATCGATGGTCTGTTGGAAACTTAATAAATAACGTTATTATGAATAATAAATAAACATTTTCAGATAATTCAGCAGATCCAGTCAACAAATGAATCAGTTTCCAGCTTTTTATCACATAAAGGATCTCGATCCTTTGAATTTAACTATTTTGATTTTGGTATAGATAGAATTATGAAACTAGATGAGAAGAACTATGAAAAAACAATTAAATTTGTTCCTCAACCTCCTAACACAATTAATAGTTCATTAAATGGAGCTAAAATCAGATGTCGTCGTTATCGTCCAATAAGAGCTTCGTCTGTGAATTCCATTCTTACTTCTCAGTCTCCAAATAGTGGCCTATGTCAATATATTTCCTTGCCGAATGTGACAACCGAAATGAAATAGAATAATGGCCGCGTAAATAATTATATTTATATCTATATTATCGGGATGCTCTTGCATCGTTTATTGTGATATCACAACTATATGCATTTTTATTGCAAGTCTGTGCAATCATCAGATCTCACAGTTTTCGGTCGACCACGTCATTTATTTGTTTTTATCATCTTTTCCATTTAATTTTCGAAATTTGATAATTTTTCTGTGCTCCTTTCATCATATGCTAATGACGACTCTGGTAGTGATTTGTGTGTGTGTGTGTGGCTGCATATGCACGCGTGCGTATACTTCAATATTGATGGATTTTTTTTATGTGAAACTCGCTTCTATAGCAACGCGAATATTGTGATACCGCATTATAACTCATTGACGATGAAAATGGAATCATAACTGATGACTACCCTATTCTTGGCTGTGTAGAGTCGCTATTTTATTTTCCAGATATGGTTACAAGATGGTTCGTGTATATATACATATAATTATCAATTATCATCGCTAAGGCAATCACTAGTCAGTTATGCCTAAATGTCCGTCTGTCTGTACCATTGTTATTAATATTTCCACTGATGCTATTCTGTAAATTTAGGTTTTGGTTTTATTTTTACTTTTTGGATTATTTTTATTTTTGATTCAGTGTGTTGTGTGTCAGTAAGGTTAATCGGATAATGTATATACATACAAACACTCACACACAAACACTGGTGCATTGACATGTAAAATAACATGTTGTATATTGGACCGACTGATGTGATCTGACCCTGTTCAGTTGGTATACAATGCTGTATATCAATGGATATGTGTATATTACTGTCCATAGTTATGGTCAGATTATATTTTTAATATTTTCTGTATCTCGATACTGAAAATATACTGGCTTTTCATTTTCGGGAAATTTTACTTATTTAATTATGCGTCATCAGACACTGAGACTAGCGAGGTAGATAAATTTTTATTAGGGCAAATAATATCGTTTTCTATACATTTTTCTATACATCACAGACGGTGTCTTTTCTTATTGGCTTTAATTGTATAATTGAAAAATGAGCTACTGTTTAATTTTATATTAAAAAATTGGGATGGAGATACGGTACCATATGTTTATTGTTTAAGTTTAACTCTTATATTTCAGATTCTCAATTGTTGACTCATTTCTTGAGATGAATCGATAATTTCCCTGGAATTTGATAAATATCTTGGAGTGGTAATGATACATTATGAAAGTTTGTATGGTAGTATTTTACGTTTCTGAAAAGATTTTTACCACATAAGCCCATAGTTTTTTACAAATCCAATGTGTCAAATTACAAATTTTCTGAGTATTAAATATAAGGATGATTTATTGGGTTTGAGGTACGAAGTAAATCAAAGAGTTAAAATTGTTTTAGTCATTAATTGTGTTGTTTACTCATTTGAGAATGTTCTGAGTTAATTATTGACATCATATAAGAAATTATGCATTAAAGGATTAAACAAAAATAATCAATTAATATAGTTGGAATTTATAATTGTTAGGTTTCAATGGTTCATCAATCGCTTATTTTAATTTTAAATAGAATGTATAAATTCATTTAATTAATTTTGCAATGCCGATATTATTCAGATTCCACAATGAAATAGGTCCTTTGTAATTTCAAAATTCATTGCTAACTAATCGATCAATTTCTTTTACCGGAAATTGTTTGGACAAGGAGGCTAAATAAATCGAAAAACAGAGCACGTTAAATAATTTGTAAAATAGTCTTAGCCAAATATTTATCTACAAATAAAGTTAAAGAATTTCTCATACAATAAAACAAAAAACTTTTGTTCATAAATTTGAGAAATTTATTAAAAATTGTATAGGGAAAGTTTCTCGGAGTAAGAAATTCGATACTTTTGGGATTTAAAGTCGAAATAAATTTCTTTTCACATATTTTTACTGAAGTGTAAATGTTGCTTTTATCAGTTTAATTTTTTTTGCGATTCCACGAGAGAATTTCAATCCCATGTTTAGGATTCAAAACTAGAATTATTGAGTTAAATAGATTTTTTCACGATTCAAAAATATTTTTTACATTTCTTTATTAATCGATGATTATTCATGACTTTTTTGGCAAAATTTTCAAGCATTTGGATGCACATAAAATATATGAATCAAAGTAAGAATTAATGATCCTATTCAGATTGGATTTATTTGAGTTATATTTTTTATCTCATAATTTTTGGGAAATAATAATTTAAATATTTCAATATTTAAGAATTAATAAAAGGTATCTTTCTATCTAGCATAGTCAGAATTTAGGAAAAAACCGTCGTCTGGTTGCAGTGGTCCTACCATGGTTGATATACAGGATGCCGAAGCGTGAACCAGTGGGAATGCGGTAAATGCGTGTGTTTATTCACTTTATGTAGTTGGCAGCCTTGGCACTTGTTCATCCACCGTTTAACGTCATTGGACACGCGTACTAGGTGACTTTCGACGGAGCAAAGTCTATGTATATTTAATGCCGAGATGGTGTAGGTTATGGACTGCAAGGAATGCGTCTTAACGTAGTGATTCGTCTGATATGGGACGCAATGAGTTGTTAAAAGATGTGTCGTAATGCACACCGTCAATAAGTTTGGGATTCTTTGAATTTTGAGATGTCAGTCTCGGATGGCGGTGTGAAGGAGAATATCCGATGAAAAGAGAGGCGAGGAGGATAATGAATTTACAACTGCGCGCGAAAAACAGTCTGCGATGTGTTTGATCTCGAAATCGAAAGATGATAAAAATGCTAGTTGCCAGAATACTCTATTTGACGGATCCTTCATGTTAAGACTGTGTAAAAGTGGCTTGTCGGTGAAAATGATAAAGTGTCTGTATTCAAGGAAGTATCTGAAATGTTTAACGAAAAGCACTATGGCTAGTAATTCTCTGTCGAAGGCGCTGTAGTTTATTTCTGTTTGCGAGAATTTGCGGGAAAAGAATTTGATCGGGCCGTGAGTGCTGTCTTTGATTTGGTGAAGAACGGAACCTGCTGCTATGCCTGAAGTATCGGTGGTGAAGGTGATTGGAAGGTCGTTGTGCGGATAATATAGTGTTGCAACAGTTGGTCAAGTCCTTTTTTACGGTGGTGAATGCTGAGTCTACTTTGTCGGACTATTTGATGATAGCTTTTTTGGGAGCATGATTAAGGGCGGACAGCGGGGCGGTGATGTGAGATGAATTTGAAATAAATTTGTGGCAGAAGTTTACTGTTTCGGGAAAGCTTGAGAGTTTTGTGACTGTGGTCGGCTTGGGGAATGACCGGATGATGTTTAATCTTTCCGGGAATGGTTCACATCCGTCGACTGTTAGTATGTAGCCTAGAAAGTGGACACGTGACTTGAAAAACTGATATTTATCGGGTCTGGTCTGTAGGTTGTTGTTGAGAATGTCGAATACTTGTATTAGGCCTTTTGCATATGAGGAGTCGTCAGGAGAGGGGAAAATTATGTCATCTAGATGGATGAACGTGTGATTGAGGTGCCGTAAAGTAATATCCATGAGGCGTTGGAGAGTTTGTGCGGCGTTCCTGAGACCGAATGACGTGAAGAGGTACTCGAAGTTGCCGAAGGGAGTATTGACTACTGGAATGCTTTGGCAAGTTGTAGCCAAATCAATTAAATAATTATTATAAATACTAGGTATTTATAATACCGTATTAACCCAAATATAACACGATAATTTTTAACAAATTTTATTTTTATTAAATTTTGTTTTAAATTAATTAAATTTATTGTCATGAAAATAACCTATGTATTACTTTTAATTACCTAACCAAACACTTATCTGATTGAATTTCCCTTAATTTTAATTTTTATGAGTATTTTTATAAACTCGGGGTCGCGTTATATTCGGTCTAATACGGTAATCTAATTATTTAAACTTTGTTTAAATATGTAATAAAAATAAAGATTCACAAATTCAAAAAGTGTCTTATTTCTAAATAATGTATTCTGAAAATGGCAACATTGGTGTCAGAATTGTGGCTCATGTAAGTAGTCACATCCAGATGAAGATACCAATTTTCTTCGACAACGTGGTAACGTGGTTCCAACCAGTTGACGCTGCACTCGAGCTGGCATCAATAAAAATTGAAAAATCAAAATATTTTCATCTCTCACCAGTCTATCACCAAGAATCCTCGAAGAATACTCGGATCTATTGGACCCACAAATCAAACTGCCGTATTCGACGTTAAAAGATGCAATAATCAGGGAATCAAAAGGCTCGACAACAGAGGCTGCCAACCGATTGCTGCAGAAATAAGAACTTGGTAACCGAAAACCAAGTCAATTGCTCAGGGAACTCAAGTGCAGTTACAAACTAATGGAACCGAATGGAAACCCACAAACGAGCCAGATCCTGAGATTTCAATTTATAAATTTCATGCCAGTTCACATACAAATTTTTTTATACAACACTTAATGTCAAATGAAGCGGATATTGATGAGCTGGCAAACATCTCAAACTTACACATGGGCATCAAAAATCATGTTATATCTCAGGTGGAAAATCGACAACAAGCCAAAATCCAGTATTAACAGGCAATAGAAAATCTCCAAAATCAAATCAATGCTATATAATCAAATAACAAATCCAGTCAGTACAACAAGCTGTCAACAATGATTCCTATATGCTATTTCCACAGAAGATTTGGAAAAGATATCTGAAAATGCGAACAGCCATGTCATTGGACTAAGTCATCATTTGCGAGAAAAGATCAAGGATCTCTTTGATGTCGACGACAGAGATCCGGGACTATACTCAGCAGTCGAGAAAAATCCAATCCAGATTCACTGTGCCAATTTTTCCGTGCGATAGAACACATAATTTCCTCATCCCAGCGAATGCATTTACTCCTGATTCTAGAGACGTGCCTATTAAACTTGTTTCAGCCAATAACTACAACATTAAAACGTATGGTTCGAAGACGCTAAATTTCAGGATTTCAAATATAGAGCAGAACTTTATATGGAGCTTCGAGGTGGCAGATGTAAATCGCCCGATTCTAGGAGCAGATTTTCTAGCAAGCCATACGTTTGTGATTGACTGTAGAAATGCTAAGATCTACATTGCTGAAAGTACGACAGAAGTCAGAGAAAGGACTGCTCCTGAAAAAATCAACTCAGTTCTTCTTGAGCAAGCATTGGAGATAAGGACACCATGCCCACCAATTGCACAATCAGCTATACGCCTAAGCGGGAAGTATTTAGAAATGGTGGAAAAGGAATTTAATTCGTTAATCGCAAGGCGTTTTGCGAGAAAGTAAAAGTAACTGGGCATCCCCATTGGTAATCGTAAGAAAGAAAGACGGATCGAGTCAACCCTGTAGAGACTACAGACTTTTGAATGCAGCAACAAAGTCAGACAGATACCCATTACCGAGAATAGCTGATATCCTCGATCAACTGGGAGGGAACCGAATTTTCTCAACCATCGACTTAGAGAAGGCATATCATCAAATCCCAATCTCAAAAACTGATATACCAAAAACGATAATAATCACGCCATTTGGATTATATGAATATTTAAAAATGCCATTTGCATTAAAAAATTCGTCGCGGACCTTTCAACGGTTCAAGGACAAACTTCTACGCCCGTACAGAGAATTTACCAGAGCCTACAAAAATGATATAATCATCTTTTCAAAGTCTAGAGAAGAACATTATGGTCACTTATCAGTCATTCTGAAAGTCTTGCAAGACGCAAATTTGTCCATCAATGAAAATAAGTGCTGCACGACTCAAATAGAAGTAAAATTCCTTGGATTTAACATTTCAGGTTTAAAAATATCGCCACAACCAGACAAAATTCAAGCAATTTCATCATGTCCACGCCAAACAATCCAAAATCACTTCGAAGATTCATAAGAGCAATAACATTTTATCACTGGCTAACTCCAAACCTGGCAGAAATAATTGCACCACTACATGATTTAGTTTCAGTTAGTATCAAAGATAAAAGCAAGTTCTTATGGACGAAACAACATACTCTCACTTTTGAGGCGGCAAAAAAGAAACTACAAGAAATTGTCGAGTTGACACCCCCAAATTCAAAGCGAACTTTCATTCAATGTACGGACGCATCAAAGATAGGCATTGGCGCAAGTCTCAATCACAGAAATAGCGATGGCAAACTCACACCTATCAGTTTCTTCCCAAGAAAACTAAATAGTACGGAACGCAGGTACTCAACATTTGACAGGGAACTTCTAGAGGTTTAATTGGCCATCAAAAATTTCAAGCATCACCTGGAGGGTAACAGTTTTGAATTACTTACCGATCATAAACCACTGATCTATCTAAACACAATGAAAGAGCCATCAAATCGGCAATGGCGATGGATCCAGTTCATGAGTGAATTCGATGTAAAGATCAACCACATAAGGGGCAAAGATAATTTGGTTGCAGATTTTCTATCCAGGCACATGGGCGCCAGTGACAACGCCAATGAAGAAACACATATTCACTCAAAACAGATAACAAAAGCTGAAATCATCCAACAACAGAAAGAGCCATAATTCTTCAAAATGTTAGAAGCTTTTCCCACGTTCGAAAGTCAAAAGAATGAAAATGGAATGCTTGTAAACATGTCAACAGGATCACAACGAATAGTCCAACCAGAGAGCCACCAGTTCATTGAATTTAAGCGGCTCCACAATATATGTCAATCGGGAGCAAACGCGACGATTAGGCTAATATCATCTAAATACGTATGGCCACGGATGCGGGCACAGACCCGAAAATGGTGCAAAAACTGTGAGAAATATCAGAAAAACAAAATAACCAGGCATACTAAACCAGCACTCAAAAATCTCCCAAATCTAGAAAAATTCAAAGTTATTCACGTGGACATTGTTGGTCCTTTACCACAGGTAAACAACAAAAAATATATTCTTACTACTAGTGACAGATATACTTCTTGGCCGGAAGCCATCCCGATCTCTGAAATAACAAGCAACATAATAGCGAGAACCCTGGAGACCAAGTGGATATGCCGCTATGGAGTTCCAGAAATCATCATCCCTAAGCAACCAGTATGACTTGCAGATCATCTCCCTCATGTGTGCCCGTGGTGATGTCACACGTTGGTAATGCGCACATGGGTCGGAGTTTACCAGCAGGTGAGCTCCTATGTTAGAACTACTCCTGGCAAAATCTCGATACAGGTTCAATAGTGTCATGCAAGGACTTATCCCGTTCATTCATTCAATCTAGTACGACTCTGGTCCAAGGGGACGACTTTAGTAACGAAAAATCTTTAGATGATTGACTTCAAATACGATACTTAACAGATAATCAAAAGACGTGCAGTAAAGATTAATAAGATTTATTATATACCGTACAGTACGATTGTTATACAAAACCAGACTTAATTTAGTGCAACCAATTCATTTGTTACACAAGATATCCGGGGAAATGTTCGAAAAGATCAAACAATTGTCTCACGAATCAGATGTCGAAAATCGTCAAAACACTTCACCCTCGGCTATCAGGGCGTCGATATCTACCTGAAGCCGAGCGTCTTCCGGTATTTTGGTTTCTCCAGCAGGGATGAGACGATAAACTTCCGTTGTTACAGGCACATTTGTTTGGGGAATCGCATTATTAGAGGTTTGAGCAGCAAATAGAGAAGCTTCTAATTCCGCGATGGTATCTCGACGCTTTTGATTCTTCTCCGCTCGGGAAGGACGCTTACGCTTCTTCGGAGCAGAAGGGGTAGATACGACGAAATGATTAACTGCCGTGGAAGACACGCTCTTGACTGTGGTCATCTGAGAGTTCGCTTTCTTTGATGATCCCGACACGATAGGTTCGACTAAGGGTGAGAACTGGAATCCGTGCTCCGAGCAACTGGTCGATGGTTGTGGCACTTCGTCATTACGATGATGAATGGGAACACGTTTGTTCCGTCCTGGATGGGGTACTCTCGCACTCTCTTTAGGATTTCCGAGTCGGAATATACTTTGTGAAGCGCCTCTGATTGGGCTTTAATGGTTAGCCGCTGACATCGGCTCTCTTCTAGGAGACTGTCTCTACAATGCTCCAGTCTCAAGATCTTTGTTTTCTTCTTCTTCATCTGTGGCGGGGAGAACCACGTTTCCTTCGTAAGTTTCTATACTTTTTTTGAGAGCCCCGATATATTCATGAAGCTTACGAATGTCTTCGTTTTAGTCCGATCAAGAAAAGCACGGTCGGAGTCCTTTTGTAGGTAAATTTGGCTCGCTCATAACTGAAAGGAATTTACATGATCAGAGTACTACCAGAAGGATGTATTAGTGAAGTGAACCAGACCCATAACAATAACCCCTCCCCTTTTACTTTATACTACTAAAAGAAAATATAATAAATTTCATTCAGAATAAATTTAATCATTAAAAACTGAAAATAGCCGGGTGGAAATTTGATCGAAAAGATTTAATATTTACTCTTACAAATTATTTACATTCTATAATGGCTGGGATCCTTATGATCAAGTTTATTTAAATCATCTATGGTATATACAGGGATAGTCAGTTGCCCAAGTAATTATATCTTAATTAATAAAATAAATTTATTCACATCGATAAAAATTAACGAAATAATATACTTTCAGAAAAAATTCCCCCTCTCCGTGTATAATTATGTTCATTGTACAATGTTTATTCCATCCCTTAGACTATAATTTAGTCACCTAATATTCTGTCGCTGTGTGACATTTATTAAAATCAGTAATATTGCGTGTAAGATAAATTGATTATCTTTATCACTTGTCAGAGGAATTTATATTGATTTAGCTGGTTGTTTCTACCTGTGGTTTTCTACTCATCAAATTTGCAGATTGCGATAAAAGAAAAACAGTGACGATTTTGGTGGCAATTAGCATTTACTGTGATCGACATGGTTTATCTTAATGACAATTGATTTACGACTAGTCACCGTTTCTATCAAATTTCGCAGGCAATAAATCTTTATATTTATCATACCAGAGATATCAGATGTTGATCGAATGCGGCACTATCTACAGATGGTGAATCATAATGACGCAATGGATTCCCTGACGAATTCATGGATGTAGATGCCTATGCTAACGAAAGAAATATTGGAGTCCGATGAATGATGGCCGGTTTGTCTAAAGATGCTGGGAAATTTTCATCTAGAACGAACGAGTGGATTTATCTCGACTCATGACGAGTTAATGTGATTTTCCGCAGATCTATGGAAGTAGAATGTCGACGATTATTTGGCTCCGAAAATTGCCTCGTTGGGTTTTCTCCTATCTATGGTGATAAACGACTAAATACCGACATTCGATCTGAGTAATTGCTCTGGCTGATGACTTCACAGAAATACTGGTGTTATTGCTACGGATTTTTCTCTAATGGTTTTATGTCGATTACGACCCAATGAAGACCTCAGCATTTCCCTGAAATTTTTCTGCAACTGTTATTTATCTACCTCGGAGTCTTTCCACTTACTGTGACGCATTTGAGGACCACCAGTATTGCTACCCACCGTCCTCACACCGTCACAATAGACAGAGTAACTCAAATCAATATCATTATGAAAAACCAAAAATAAAATATATGAAGGTATCAAAAATTCTCTGATTAAACAATTAACAATAAATACAATTAATTTACCTGGCGACCATGCCATTTGGGTTCCGATCATGATGCCCTTCTTGTCATTACTAAGTCATTTGTGGCATTGCACATCAGGTTATAACATAATTTCTTCTGTCAAAATCTTCTATATCTTCAACTGCAATTCGACTTTCTTCATGCTTGGAAAATTCTCTCAATTGCATTTATTTGATCATCTGCATATCATCAGTTCATATTCATTTTGGTTCGTCCTCTATTCATATTTTCAATTCATCGTTGGTTCTGTATTCAATTCATCAACATCATGATCGAAGCTTCCAGACAGCATCGTCGCCAGTCCCGTGAAGAAGAAGAAGTCATATTTGTTCATCATTAAAATAATTTATTGGCCAAAATTTCATAAATGGAAGATTATTATTATTACCAATTCATAAATCTAAAAACATAAAATAATCAGACATTATTACTTGGATCTTTTAGCAGTTAGTTCAAAGGCTTTGAGACTAAATCGGATGTAAGTGTTCCTGAGTTATTCCACAATTTATCTGTCGTGAATAGTTTCTTCGCCGATATATTTTAATATGGTATTGGTTCCAGTGTATTATGAGCTTCGTATATCTGCTGAATGATGTCTGTCCTTCATTTGTAGTGAGCTGTAGTAAATTTTGTAGAGTTAGAGTCTTAATAATGTATAATGAATTTTACCTGTAGTAAATTTTGTAGAGTTAATGTAATGACTTAGCTTCTGTATTACATACTATTTTTGGTCCAATCAGGACTAAGCTGTGTTGTATTTTGTCCATTTTTATTATTTTCTATTTTTAATTTGTTTTTATTTTATTAATTCATTGTTTTTATTTATTTCTTATTTTCTGCATAATTTTTGTGGATTTTCTGTTACATCTTATGTGTGTAATCATTCGTTTTCCCCATTTTTTTCCTAATTTGGTTGATATTTTATGTGTTTTATGTTCTTATTTAATTTTTTCCGTTTTCGGATTTGGTTTTTCTTTATTAAATTATTTTCCTCTTTTGTCTGTTATTCGTGGTTAATATCTTGTTTTTATGATTACCCCTATTTCCTATGATATTTATATAAAAACAGATTTTCTTTATTTTCTAGTTTATTTAATTTGCTTGATGTTAAATTTATTTGTTAAGTTGTTTTTATTCTGACCTTTTTCCTTTTCATCCAATTTAGTCTCAGACCTTACCTCCACATCCGATTCAGTCTCACATCATTCGAACCTAGTAATTCAGTCCAACAATATTATAGTTGAACTCGTCTCATTATTCGGCATCCGCCCATACAGTTTCCCCCTGAAAATATTCATTTTTGATTTTTTGATATTTTTAATTAATATTTTGTACTTTAAATTTTTATTGTAAATTTGGTGTTTTTATTGATTTTTTTTCACCTCATTTTGTACCTCTCTTGTTGAACCCCAAAAAATTTATCTCGGCTACATTCAGAGAGATGTGTCACAATGTAATGATAAAGTTGAAAGGTTCCATAGAACTCTTAAAGCAGCAATAAGGACACACTCAAATGATGCCTCCAGAAGTTGGTCAAATTAACTTCCGTCAATTTTACTTCTACTTCGCAATGTCATCTCTGAAAAAACAAATGTATCACCAAGCCAGTGTTTTTGGAACTGATGGACGGCTACCTGGCGATATCATAATCAGAAGGAAAAGAAATCAAAATTGGAAAGCATTCCTATCGAGCGAGCTGAAGGAATCTACTCACGTGTGGCTCAAAGACGAATCGAGAACCGCCCTTAAGCCTGTATATGACGGACCATATAGGGTAATTAGCCGAAGTTCAGATTTTAAAACATTTGAAATTCAATTACCAACGAGGACTTTACGAGTATCGGTAGACAAACTCAAAGCAGCCCATCTCCAAGAATCTAATAGATCACTCCATGATCTCGGCGGAGGGCTATGTAGCCAAATCAATTAAATAATTATAAATACTATAGGTATTTATAATAATCTAATTATTTAAACTTTGTTTAAATATGTAATAAAAATAAAGATTCACAAATTCAAAAAGTGTCTTGTTTCTAAATAATGTATTCTGAAAATGACAATACTGTTTTCCCGGGAAAATGTGAAAATAGGTCTTTGATAAGAGGCATCCGGAAACCACCATGTACTGTAACGCTGTTCAGTCTGCGGAAATCGCCACAAGGACGGAAGGAGTCGTCTTTCTTTGTTACTACATGGATTAGAGAGGCCCATGGAGAGGAGGTGCGTCGAATAATGCCTTTGTCTTCAAGTTCGGAGAATTTGAGTTCCACAGCCTGACGTTTGTTGATTGCAAGTGGCAGATTTCGACCGTGTGGTGTTGTACAAGGAACGATGGTGATAAAATGAACGGATTATTTACTAGGGTTGTGTGTGATGGACTTGGCTAGGAGGTTCTTGAAATGTGTTGCAGATGTCGGACTCTGCGATGTCAACTGTTAACGAAATCATTGTTGGTTGTTGGAGTATTGTGGAAACTGGCTGAGGTACTTGATATATAAGTCTCTTTTTACAGTCAATGCACACTGCTTCGTTTGTTAGGAAGTCGACGTCTAGTATGGGGAAGGTGGCATCGGCGATGTAAAAGAAGTGTGATAAGAGTTTCAGGAAACCTGGAAGGCAAAATTGGATTGGAATAGGTAGGATAGAATAGGACGAGTCAGTGTCTACGAGTAGTAGCAGGGTGCGTTGGTTGGACTATCCGGAGGCGTCGCATAGCTGAGCGTTGATAACGAAGTTTTCAGTGATTCCGTGCAAAGTGAGTTGAGTTAGGGTTTGAGTGTCGGCTTTGTCGATCGGTCTAGTGGTAAGTAGTGGGTGAAATGTGGGGCATGGTGTGGCCCTTGTAAAAAGTCGTCATCGTACGAGATAAGTGGTGCGGTTGGAAGTATACTGGGTGGTGCGGTGAGTGGTCTTGTGCGAGATGAATTGTGATGTGAATAGAGTAACGATTGTTGGTGAAACGGTGTTTGTTTGATGGGTTGATGTTATGCACGTTGGACGAGGTTTGCTGTCAGAAGGCGAATTCGCTGGAGGTAAGGCATAGGTGCGCTCAGAGATATCCGATGACTTGATCAGTTTTTTGACGGGTGATAATCACTCTAGTGTCACGTGCATCTGCCGACGCTTGGATTTTTAACATTATTCTTATTCTTGTGAAAAATGTTTAAACTTATACCACATCAGAAAACATGACTGAAAAACACTCAAAACTTTGTAAGGAAAATGAACCCACATTGATTAGAATGCCTGAAAAAAATAATGCTGAAATGTGATTTTAAAAAATATTTAAATCTTTTAAAGCCTCTTGTTACAATAATTGCAAATTTTGAAGCTATAAATTTCAACAAGGATTTTAAAAAATGAATATGCAAATATTTTGAGTAAATAAAATTTAATGAATTTTTTTAATAATTTCAATTATGTTTATAAATCAACAAGAAATTGAAACCGAAAAGTTTAAAAGCTTTTTGTTTTCAATTAAAATTCTTTTACAATTCCTTTAACACAACAATTCCCATCAGCTTATTGTGTATATATATAAGGTGACCAACTATTTTTTGTTCAAAAAGAGTACGACTTTGCAAGTATTTCATAGGTGAATAAAAGAGGAAAAACAATAAAAACTTTATTTTCTTTTAAAAACATATTTTTCTTCGGAGTGGATTTTTTTTTGCTAAATGAGGATGTTCGTCTAATAATGTAGCCACATCCGAACAACTTTCATTGAAAATTCCCTATTGCAGATTGTGCATTTAACCAAGGAGTCATCATTTCCATTTTAACTACAATCAACGGAAACTCTTTTTTCTTAATTTTCGTTTAAACGACTTTTTCCTTCTTTTGTTATCGCTCATATATGAATTAATAATCTAAAAATTAATGTTATAAAATAATTGGTAATATATTTTTTATTTTGATTTTAAATAAATATTATAATTTGATATTATTTAAGTAAAATGAAAATTAAACTACAATAAATCAAATCACTGTCAAAATAATTTTAAATATTTAATTAATAAAATTGAAATAAAATAATCTAAAAAATGTTTTAGAAATACAAATGAGTATAAAATTATACAAATGAGTACTTTCAGAGTACAGGATTTGAAAAGAGTACGGTTTGCCAAAAAGAGTACAAAACTCAGTAAATGAGTATAGTTGGTCACCTTAGTATATACAAAAAGTAATTATCCTTATATTTTTACTTCTAAAGAATTATTTTATAGCGGAAAAGATGTTTTGGAAAAATTTGTGAATCACATCAATTAATTAGAAAATAAATTATTTACTGTATTAAAAAAAGATTATGAATTAAATATTTCAAGAGAACAAGAATTAGAATTTCAAAAAGCAACAAAATTTGGATGTGTCATAAAATATTTGATAATAATGCCAAAAAAGTACGAGACCATGATCACTTTATAAAATTAAATAATTATCAAGGTGCAGCTCATGAAACTCGTAATATTAATTGTAAAAAACCAAAATTAGTCCCAGTTATATTTCATAATCTTTTTAATAATGTCATTCATCTTTTTATAAAACAATTAGCAATTAAAGTAAAAAAATACTTTTAAAGTTATAGGGAAAACAAACGAAAAATATAAATGTATTGAATATGGATGTTTAAAATTTATTTGATTCAATGCGTTTAGATTCCATCTCGAGGAATTTAAAATTAAATGTATTTGAATATACAAGATTAAATGTTTTGAAGAGATTTAGTATTTCTGAGGACAAATATGATTTATGTTTAAAAACATTTAGTTTGATTTAGTCAAAAATTTATTTTTGACTTGGTAAAAATACTTCGCGCAAAATATTATTAAAAATATATATACTATGAGTCATTGATCTTTTCTCAATGATCTTGACCTACTTATGCCTTTGTTCTGACAGAAAAAATTTGATAACAAATGATGAGTCATTGTTTTTGGATGACTCGTAATCTTGTGAGCTCATGTTCTCCAAGATAGTGGCAATCTTTTAAATAAAGTTTGAGCGAAAAAATGACATGTGAAATTTTATAACCCTTTAAAGATTTTGAAATGGAAACGCACCATAATGGAAAGAAAACAAAACTCTATACACACAAAAAAGTGAGGATAAATATTAAGGATATAATTATAAAAGTTCTTTGTTAAATCGACAGCCAAATTTTTGAAAAGTATTTGTTTAAAAGAAAGAGAGGCCTCTTTTTTAAAAAAAAACATTTAAACATGTTAAAAGATATTTAGAAAAATTTTGATAAAAATTGATAGGGAGATTTTGTTTATAAAAAAATTTGATAAAAAGTTTTGTTAAAAAGTACTTTAAAAAATGTTTTAAAAAACGCCACAAAATTAGATGATTGTGATCATTAAAATATTTTTTGACTGGAGAAAAATACTTTTTACACTCATATGCCAAAAAAAGAATTGTTACATATATATTCAATCATTGTCTTTGTTATATCCTAACAATGACTCATCACATTCAACTATGATTCATATCAAAATGTCCGCCGACTCATGACTCATCATCTAGATAAGTCATGCTTTTATTCAACCAATTAGAAGTTGCTGTGCCGGATAGCTCACTAATTTCTATTGTTTCAATTTTATAAAACTGTTTCAGCAGCTTGATTTTATGCGCTCATATAGGAAAGCAATAAATCTCACAGCATTCATCAAGTACATCAAATTAATAAAACAACTTAAAATGTGCAATAAATCAATTGAATCACCATTTAATAGAAAAAAACAAATTCATAAAATTGGAAAACAATGTCAACTTGATTTAAAAAAGATAAGAAAACAAATACAAAAAGTATATTCATAAAGATTTCTTATTCTCATTTATAAATTCCAAGAAAAATCAATGCAACAATTAATATATTCATGAGCAGCTCTGTTATCATGACAATGGAATTCATAGAATTTCTCTACTAGTCCTAATGGGGTAATTTCCCGTGACTATCTCTAATAGATTCTCTTAATTTTATTGTTTTTAATCTATCAACTTTATTATCAAGGAAATAGCATATTTTTTCTTTGCGTCCATTATTATTATTATTATTATTATTATTATTATTATTATTATTATTATTATTATTATTATTATTATTATTATTATTATTATTATTATTATTATTATTATTATTATTATTATTATTATTATTATTATTATTATTATTATTATTATTATTATTATTATTATTAATTATATCTTCATTATTTGCAGATTATTATATTTATGTAATATAAGTAAAGACGTATTTAATTATATTACATATTATATTTAATATAACACCTTTCTAAATGTTAAAGAGTGCGTTGAGAATTTAAATTAAAACTAATTTATTATATAAAATTATTAAAAAAAATTATGAAATGAGTGAGGGTGGAACCGTGGCGAAAAAAAGAAAAAACTATCATTTTCATGAAGAATGGAAGTTAGAGTTTTTTTTATATATGTTAATGAGAAATGTATTTGCTTGATTTGCAACTCCAGTGTTGCAATATGTAAAAGAGGAAACCTTGAAAGACATTTCAACACGAAACATGAAAATGAAAGCACAAGGTTTCCTCTTAATAGTGAAATCAGAAAGAAGAAGGTTGAGGATCTTAAAAAAAGTCTAAATTATCAACAAACTTTCTTCAAAAAGCAAGCTAGCAAAAATGAAGCGGCTACTCTAGCATCCTTTCGCGTCTGCAAAGTTTTAGCTATTAAAAAAAACATTTGAAGATGGTTCATATTTGAAACAAGCATTCTTAGAAGCTGGCGATTCTTTGTTCGACGATTTCAAAAACAAATCTGACATTATGACAGCTATAGCTTCACTGCAATTATCAGCTAAAACTGTCACGCGCCGTGTAGACTCGATGGCTTCTGATACATTTATTCAGTTAAAAACCGATCTAAATACGTGTTCTTATTTTTCGATGCAACTTGATGAAAGTTTAGATGTGGTTGATAAAGCTCAGTTGGCTATTTTTGTGAGTATGGTGTTTAACACTTTCGACGTGAGAGAAGAACTTTTAAAAATATTAACCCTTGAAGGACATTCATGTGGCCAGGATATTTATCAAATTGTTAAAGATTTCATAGATGAAAATAATATATCTTTGGATAAATTGGTAAGTATCACTACTGATGGAGCTCCATCATTAACTGGTATGCATAAAGGTTTTATTGCATTATGTAAAAAAGATCAAAGATATCCTTAATTCATAAGTTATCACTGTATAATACATCAGCAAGCCTTTGTGCTAAATTTTTGAACATGAATTCTGTTATGAAACTTGTAGTCAAAATTAGTAATTCTATAAGAGGACAATCACTGCAAAGACGTTTATTTAGAAGGACTAACCGATGAGCTCGATTGTCAATATGATTTGTTATTACATACAGAAGTTTCGTTGGCTAAGTAAGGGAAAAAACTTTAAAGCGTTTTAGAGAATTGTTACCACAAATAAGTTTATTTTTGGAAGGACGTCATCAGGAGCTAAGCAATGTTTCATGGCTTAGAGATCTTGCGTTTCTTACTGATATTACGGGAAGTTAAATGACTTGAATGTAGATCTGCATGGGAAAGATAAAAATATAATGCACATGATAAGTGCGGTGCAGTGTTTTAGCCAAAAATTAATCCTGTGGAAAAGGAACCTAATAAAAAATGATTTAAAACACGTTCCTAATTTAAAAGAAGAGATTAATA
>CAUHTR010000959.1:0-11021 GCA_959609185.1 Schmidtea polychroa | reverse complement strand
AATAAGACCGAGGGTATGTCTAAATTCCAAAATTGGTAGTGTTATTTGATCAAATTAGCCTCGTTACCCCTTTGCTACGTATTTCTAATTACTTATTAGTAAAGCAAGGGGACCCATACTGAACAAGAAATCAAGAAAATGTTTATTGAAAGAAGCCAATTTCAATGAGAATTAGGAAAACTGTAAAATTATTAATTAATAATCTCAATAAACAGATTCAGTTCTTACCACAGTCAAAATATGAATAGCAATGAAATAAATAAAACATGTATGATAATTTATTTTACAAATTGTTACGAAGTGAGAACATTCTGAACTGAAAATTGCAAAAAAACGAATAATTAAAAGTTTTACACTTTGACAAGTTGAAACAGTTCTGAAAACCTTTATAAAAAGCGATAATATCAAAGATGTTTCTTATTTCAAAGACGGAGAATGAACTGAACCAACAAACGGATGGAAGTTGTCAACTAGAAAAAACAAAAATGTGTGTGATAAAATTTTATTAATTCAAAAATATCCGCAAAAATAAACAAAGTGGTTTTATTTTTAATGTTCTCTGCCAAAAGATATTTTTAATATAATTTATTTTTTAAAATAATTTTAAAAAATTATATTTGACATTTTTATAATAAATCATTTTGAAATAGATATTTAATTTGATATTTAATTTCGAATTCTGAAACATGAGTTAAATGAAGAAAACCTTCAAATATTTCTCATATTCAATGCAGTGGAAGACCAAGATTTGAAAAAAGATTTGAGAATAAATAAATATAAATCAGTGAACGCAATGAAAAAGATAATTGAAAAACACGAAAAAGTAATTAAAGAATTAAATCGAAAAAGTGACTCTTCTGGCATTTGTGGCAACTGAAACGAGATACGCGGATATGGTAAAGAAAGCTGTAAATATTCCAGCAAGACTAATATTACACAGAAATAATGATACGCCTAGAAGAAATACGTTCAATGAGCCAAAACAGAATCGAGAATATCAGAACAAACAATCTAATTTTAATAATCAAGAATTCCAAAGAAAGGCCAAAAGTTCAGATGCTGGGCATGTCATGAAGAAGGCCATAGAAGAGCAGAATGTCCGAATGTTAAATGTTATCATTGTCACAGAGCAGGTCATTTCAAATACCAGTGCTTCAAATTAAGAAACAATTTCAGAGATGTAAGAGAAAATGAACAAGAACAAATACGAGAAAAATTCCAAGGAAATGATGTTGCATAACAATGTGTCATATTCAGGTAAGTAAACTTTATGGAAATAGATCATTTTTTTCAATCTTTTACCTTTGAAATTTCAAGCTACCAGATTTTTAAAATAGGATTTTAATTTACCAGAATAATTTTTATTAAATCATCAAAATTCCAATAATAAATTGACTTTCTGGAATCAATTTTAGGCGAACTGTTATTTTAAATGTGTTTCATTGTAATTCTTTTAATTCTGTTTCAACTCTGACATTATCTATCTTCATGTAGAATAAAGACCATTAGTCATGCCAAAAAGGATGACGCGTCACTTTGAAGCCTGACTCGCCCTTTATAAAAATAATGACTTGCCATGACAAGTCATCGCTTCAGGTATGAGTAATTCATTTGTGAGTCAAATAGCATACATCTCTCTACTCTCCCACTGTATCTAATGTATTTTGCACTCCCACCTCATTTTCATTATGGATTTAAAATTTTTTATAAATATCTTTTTGAAAAAACAACAATTTAACTGTTATTTAAATATTGTAAATAAAATATTTTTCTTGAATAAATGAATATAATTTAGTTAATCCTTTCCCGCGGGATTTATGACTTGTGAATAGTAATTTTGACATTTATTGGCATGGAGAGGGTAGCAGAGAAAAACTACAAAATAAACCCAGAACGACAAATGGTGCAATTTATTTGGAATTTTTTGCAACAAATTGAGAGCCCATCAATTTGTGCTTATCCGTGTTAAGGTTATTATTAGGGCAACCCATTGCAACTTTTTGCAACTTTTGCAACTTTTGACTTTTTTTGGAAATTTTTTGATTTAAAAATTATATATTCATATATAGATTTTTTGATTTAAAAATTATATATTCATATATAGATTTTTAATTTTTTTTACTATGAAAAATAATTCGAACATTAGAAAATACTGTGCATTATACAATAAGGAGTTTGTAATGGCCCCAAACGATCAGTTGTACTGCAATCTGTGTTCTAAAACAGTCGACCACAAAAGAAAATATACGATTGAAAAACACCGAAGAAGTTTAAGCATTCCACCTTATTATCCCAATTAAATAGCGAAGAACCCGCTAAACAAGACTTTATAAGCTTGAAGAAGAGCGAATTTCTTGAAATATTAACAACCGCGTTAATATCAATCGACCTGCCGCTTCACAAACTACGAAATAATAGTCTCAAAAGGCTCTTTAATTTCATGACCTATCCACTTCCATCTGAATCGAGTATGCGAAGATACATTATTCAAAATACATACCCAGCAGTTTTGAATAAATTGAAAGATTATGTCAAAAACAAAGAAATATTTCTTGTTGTGGATGAAACTTCAATCAACTTAGAAAAATACGCCATGGTATTAATAGGAACAATCGAATCTCCTAAGTTGTTTACGTGGCCAATTTAATACACCTGAAAGCTCCGATAACCCACCAAATTGTAGTCAACATTATAAATGAAACATTTGATATTATTGAAATTGAAAGTAAACAATTTTTGCTGTTGTTAAGCGACGATGCTAGCTACATGCGAAAAGCAGCCGATCATTTAAAAATCGTGCATCCAAACCTTTTCTCAATTAAATGTATTGCGCACCTAATTAATAATTGTGCAATGCGGTTAAAAATTCACTACAAAGATGCTGATAATATGATTTCTGCGATTAAGTCAATAACGGCAAAAAATAAAGAAAATAAAAGAATTCTTTCTAAGGCAGGCAATATTCCAGATGTTATTGTAACACGATGGTCAAGTTGGCTTGGCGCTGCATTAATTTATTCTAAAATACTGCCAGAAATAAAATTACATTTCAAGGAAATAACTCAAAAGGGAATATTGATCGAAAATGCGAAAACGGCTATTTTTAAAGAAACGATAACAAAAGAGTTGGAAGAAATATTTAATTGTTACAGGGGGTTAGTTGTATTGGCTGATGAGCTTGAAGATTCAAAACATTCAATTGAAAGTGCATTTAAAAGAATAAATGAATTCGACTTCAAAGACGACCCTTGTAATTTGAAATCTTATATTCAGGAAAGAATGTTTAAAACGACCTTAAACAACATTTTGGAGTTGTCTAACGACAAAATTTCGCCAGCAACATATTCTCAGTTAAAAAATTGCCAGCCAACGTCAATTGACGTGGAAAGGAGCTTTCAATGCTGAAAAGAATGTTAAGAGAGGACAGGAATTATAACGGAAATAATATTCCGTATTACTTTATCTGCTATTTCAATTCAGTTGATGAATAAAAACAATTTGATCCGAAACATTAGACCAAAGAATTATCAAGAATTTTTGCTTGTTTTCCCGTTTACAAAGGAATTCTACGTTAATGATTTTATATTTATATTTTGTAGTAAATAATAAAAAATTTAATATTATTTTATAGTCAGCTTTTATTGCAACTTTTGCAACTTTTTAAGTTTTTTTGCAACTTTTTTTTGCAACTTTTGGGTTGCCCTAGTTATTATTTAATAGATAAATAATATTTCTTTTAAGTATTAATCTCTTATAAATATTGTTATCAACTAATAATATAATAGCTATTTATAAAATATGAACACATCAAACAGAAACACAATAAACTCAGTTTAATATAATTATTTAATATGTATTTTGAAAAAATATAGATAATAATTACAATAAATTTTCATTATAAACCTATAATAATTTTCGAATAAAAACATGTTGTTTTCGGGACATAAACACGAGAAAAATCGTAGGTTAAAGTTTAAATGACCCGTTTCCAAAAATATTTATAGATTATGAGCTTTTAACTTAATTCTATTTACAAAAAATAAAATATTTTATTATATTTTTAAAATATTTTTATTAAAATAAAATACTTTAAAATTGATATAATCTAAATACATAATTCTCTATGTATGTATGTGGTTGAGTAATTATGGAATAACGCTTAATTAACACATTGTGATCGGGCAGTTTTCGGCCGCGTACTAGTGCTGGTAACGGGTGATTTTTCGCGTAATTTCGCGCTAACGTAGACCTCTAGAAAAATTGCGATAACTTCAAAAATATTTGTTTGATTTCAATATTTCTTTTTGCAAATTATTTATTTTATTTCATTTTATTTTATTATATTTAGAAATGTATTCTTTATCGTTAAACTAGTGCAGAATTTCACATAAAGCAGGAAAGTTATGAAAAAATTAATATTTTTTTTACATAACATCCTTTATTTTACAAATTATACACAAAAATTATTTCTAAATGTAAAATAAAAATTAGTATTGTTTTAGGGTGTGATATCTTTCAAAACATTTGCCCCTGTGTTATTATTATTCTTTGTCTTAGTGTTGCATGTAGACCGTTATATGTACCGTTATCTTTGACTATTTCTGTGATGAATAACACTACCTCGGTACCTACCGTACACCCCATCTATTGTTCTCAAAAGGTTTTTACCTGCATGGCTACAACCCTACAGACGCTATATAGCGAAAACTCAAGTATATTGGAACCCGCATTTTAACGTGACCCGCGCTCCACTAACAATCTATCAAAAACGTATAAATACGTGTTCCGCTCTCTAGCATTAATTTGCTAAACACGTATCAATACGTGATCCGATTACAATGTGTTAAAATCACCAAATGGCAAATTTCAATATAACTTTTAATTTTGATCAACAACATGGGATTTTTTATTTCAATTTTATTTTAATTCTTTTTTAATTGTTTTTTACTATATAATAATACCAAAAATTGTAATTAATGTTATTGAATTAAAATAAATATAAATTAAACCACATTGTCTTTTTAATACAAATCTATGGAGAATTATGTATTTTGATTGATAAGATGATTCCGCCATTTTTGACGGGTTTATAATTAGTAATATCATGGTAGATAAGCTACAGTGCATTTATTTTATGATTTCAATATGTATAAATCTAAGACAAAAACAAATGCTGTATGATTGACAATTCAACTTCCCGAATAAATGTATAATAAATTATCCATGAAAATAACAGATCAATATTGGAGAACTTAAATGATTTTAGTAGATGGTTAGGGGCCCGCTAACTCACATACCTCACCCCAGAAAAAAAATTTTTTTTAATTATGTAGGTCAACACAAATTTTATAATTTTTTACGATTTCCAAGATTTTTTTCAAAATATTTTATAGTTTTTGAGATGACCTACATAATTTTTAAAAATTTTTCCAAGTTTTTGAGTTGACCTACATAAAAACTCTAAAATATTTGGAGAAAAAATCTTGAAAATCGTAAAAATATTATAAATTTTCGAGAAACCTTGAAACCCATTGAAAATAGTAAAAAATCATAAAATTTTGTGTGTTAAAAAAATTTCCTGGGGGGTAATTTTTCAAGATATTTAACATCTTTATTCATTTTGATATAGATAGATCTGAATGAAATATTTGAAACATCATTTTATTATTATGTAACTAGAAACATGTTATATTAGGGCTGTCCAAATCAGGACATCAGATGTGCTTTTGCGCGACTCATCTGTAGGCTTTTATTTTCTTGGTTGGAATAGAAAAAGATATTTCACATTTACAAAAAACCGTCAGTATTAATTATGTAAGTTATGAATTTCAGCTGAAATTGTTTGATATGCCATATTTTCTGCGATTTACAACTACAAGTCTTGAAATTGATATCGCTACTTTAGAAAAAGAAGCCAAACAGCTGTAGAGATTTTATTAAAATGAAATAAACAATTATTGTATACTGTCTACGATTTTAATCGTAAACTATAAACTAAAAATCATAAAAAACAATTGGACATATTTTTGCATGGATTTATCACTTACTTGTTGCGAACCTGGTACCATGTGCGCGAGCACACTAAAAGTAGGCTTAAGGGTGTTCCACCATTTATATCGTCTTTTTCCATATCGACACAAGAATCTACCGGATTAACGTTGTATGACAGTTAAACTACCTCCACATTTCGATGGTCCACTGAATTAGTTAATATACATTCTTGCTTGTGTTGACTGCTCCTAAAATTATGTACAAGTAATATTTTAGATAAAATAATATCGATATCTGCATAAAATGTAAAAAATTGAAAAAAACATTTTGCAATAATTTATATAGAATTGTTTTGTGGAGACAGAAGCATGAATACAACGAATAAGACAAACTTAATTAGATTTCAATGAAACCTCCCAGTTTTCAGTTCCTATTAGTTTTGTTCTTTACGAAAATGACCGATCAGCTTGTATACTGACGGATGATGACAGTCTACCACCTGTTGAAACTAGGTCAGATTATTTATCATAGGGGGCACTAATCGTTACAAATTTCAAATTTAAACTTAAAAATTAAAGCACATTTAATTATAAACATTGAAATAAAATGATTTAAAATTATATTTTTATCAAATTTTATCAAAATCATTATTTATTCTTGCTCACTTTTATATGCATTTATTATATACACATAATATTATATTAAATTCATTTACATTTATGAGTACGTATAGTATATTATATTCAGTTTGATTAAATATGAGGTTAATTTGCGTCTGTGTGCGTGTTGTATTCGGAGAGGGTGTTTGTGTTTGTATGCGCACACAGACGCGATCAGTGTCATTTTTTTGGGATGGTGAATTATTAGTTTATGTCGCACCTGTGTGCGTTCTCTGTTTGCATTTTTTTGACATTGGTTTTGTATGCGCACACAGACGCGAGCAGTGTGATTTAAAAGGATTATCATTGATTTTTTGAGGTGAGTATCGAGGTTTTTCGAATTTCTGGAATTTTGTGGATTTTTAGATTTGTTTAAATTTTTAAAGTGGTTGTGAAGTTTGAATTTGTGATTCGTTTTAATAAAATTGATATTCTGATATTTTAGGAATTTTCTTTAATGGCTTCGATTAATACAGATTAATACTTACTATGATAATTACTATCTCAGGATAGTAAATGTGTGAAGTAAAATGATGGATTTATTGAAAAAATTGAATCTGATAACTCAATGGAAAGTGATGATGATGCCTTGAATGTTTTTCATATTATTTGTCGTATTCCTGGTGGAAGTACTACAAACGAAGTCATTTAAGGGATTTTAAGGAATCTTATTAGTCTGAGGAGAATATATGATCTTTAACAAGTATTTATCATTAAAATACCAATCTTTAAATATTGATATATTTAGGGAAAAATGATGCTTTTTAGATGATTTTATCGTACTATACATGGTTACTAACTCCATCAGTTTTGGGTCTGAATTTGGTCCAAAAACATCCAGCGCTTTTTTACATCGTTCGGTATCACTGTAGCTAACACCAACCATATCTATTAATGCAATTGATGTATCTGGCACAAGTTTTATTTTAAAAGCTAAAATCAAATTCATTCCACCTACAAAACTTGGACTTATATCCCTGACCACAATTACATTCACTTTCTGACACAATTCATTCCAAACAATCGAAGTTGTAAAGTCACCTAAGCATGATATCGGCTTATTTCCAAACGCCCCTCTGAGCGTCATATCTACCGGTTTTAAAACTGGACTACCACACTTCCTCCATATGGCCTCCGACATTACAGTAACCGACGCACCTGTATCTCACAACATCTCAATCACTATTCCACAACACTGAACAAAACTCCACCACCTTCCATCTGTCTTCTTGAACATCATAACATTTCGGTTTTCTGTGTTCTGCACATTATTTAATTCAACGACTCCACAGACGAAATGTTTGCCATGGAGCGTATCTCGTTTAAAGGACGGTCTTTGTCATTTTTCCTATTACTTCCTGCAATCGATCCTATTTCATTTACTTCAGATTCTGACGTGACATCATTCTCAAGGTCTTTGTAATGTACAGTTATTTTTGTTAATATTTTAGTATTCACAATTAGGAATTGTGTATACTAAGATATAAAATACAACCATCTGGGAAATCCAGATCTTTAATAAAAAACTATATAGCGATAATTTACTATAGTAAATTATCGCTATAGTAAATTACAAAAATAAAAAATTAAAAAAAAATCAAATAAAAAATCAATGTCGAGTTGGAAATAGAAAATTAAATATTGAGAATTAACAAATCTTATTTGAATTTTACTGCAAAACAGATTGTGAGTATTGCGAAGAAAGGAGAAAGAAGTTTTCGGAAAACGCAGATACTGTTTCATCAATCAGTTGTTTTTAATCGAACTATATTTGTACTTGAAGCATATTTCTCGATATATAAATTTCCTAAACAGGTTATAGTGCAGAGAAAATCAAAGAAAATATTTTGAATTACAATTTACGAAAATCCAAGATTAACACGAGGTTTTATTTCTTTGTTATAATAAAGTTTAAAAGATGTAACATTTTATTATTGTTTTGCGTTATATTCGTAGCTTTATATTGTTCGTAATTATTATATTTTGAACATAGCACGCACCCCGATTGTCCCGCTACAAGTTTTAACGGTGACTCTTTCGGGCTCTACAAAATCTTCACCAAAATAACATAAATTAACAATAATTAACAATAATAACGATAAAAACTACAATCTCCATCACAACTGGTGTCAGAAGAAAAAATATACACAACACGACACTCGCATTCGACGATTTTTTTCAATCACTACGCCTTTCAGCATACTTATTATAGAAGTATAAAGGATAGTGACTCTTTTGGCTGAACACAGTAAGCCATATCCTTGAACATTTATGAATCTGATAACTCAATGGAAATGGGAAATACTACCAACGAAACTGATGGTTCCTTTTTTATGACCCCAAGAGATCCTGATAACGTTAATGGTGTTTTTGGCCAACTAATATTAAATTTATTTGGTGGATGGATTTCCGTTGGTATTCGAGGCAATAATTGTGATGTAGTAGATTCACAAAGAATGTTCCAGGTTGTTCAATGATGGCATTATCCTATGATATTGAAATGGACAAACCGTTATTATTCAAAACTGATCCCCCTGGCTCTGTTGATGACAATAAAATTGATATTCTGTTTCTTGATTTTAAACAACAATTGTTCTGAATATGACCTGATTCACCACAACAGTAATATTGACCGGGTTGTAAAGGTCGCAATTCTGATTCCGGTAATCCTTTCGCTCTGTTGTAAACTCGTCTTGCAATATGTTTCAAAGAAACCGTAGGCCTATTGGGTCTCTCATTAACCAATAAACTTTCTGAGGTTCGTCTTCTTTCAGTACCATGTCGTTTATTGTCATAATTGTCGTAACTTCTATTTTTACTGACATACCGGTTAGTCTCAGGAACTGATGGTCTAATCAATGGTTGAACATTTTGCCTTACTGGAATTTTATTCCTTGTTACCGATGCATACGACGATTTTTTCCTATCATCTGCCAATACAAATACCTCTCTGGTGTCTTCTGTATTTAAAATATTTTTAAAATTTACATTCAATTTCTCTATCTGTAAAAGATACTTCTGGGTTCATTGCAATTGCATCCTTAACTTTTTCTGAATATATACGTCTTGTTACAATATCCTTGACAATCATGTCTTCTGTTTGATTTGCGGAAAGAACTTCGCGCACTAATTTCCTCACTCTGATTACAAAATTTTCAAACCTTTCGTCCGATCTCTGCTTTATCAGACTCATGTCTTCGATATTTTGCAAAAAACTTTTGAATTTCACATATTTTAAAATAAACCAACTTTTTATCTCTTGATCTGAGGCCGGAGTCTTTTGTGCTTCCTTAAAGGTCATCCATAGCTCTTTTGCGTCTCCATGCAATAACAAATCGAATGCTGCTCCTAAATTGAGCGAATTTATCGTCACAAATTCCTCAATAGATACAAGCCAGTCCTTTGCATTTTCTTCTTTTCCTCCTCAAAACTGGATAAATTGAATCTTGAATATTCTTTGGCAAAGATTCCACAATTTTCTGCCTTTGCTCTGATCTCGTCGCCGGACTCTTGATATAAATAATATTTTACATCATTTTCCACTGTTAAACTCAGTGGATGTGCATCTGGACATTCTGTCATGTCTACCATCGAATATATATTTCCCATTTTTGTTTGAGAACAGTCGTAGACGATTAAAGACGTCGTTTGAGTTGTAATTGCACATGATATCATAATCATGAACATTAAGAATGGAAATTTTATGGTTTTTCGTTTCAAGACCCCTTCATAATTTTCTCGCATTTCGACAACTGGTTCCATTTTTTGTTTAATCAGCTTTTCCCAACCTCCATTCTCTTTTATCCATTTGCCAACATACAAACGTAAAACTCTACTCGCCGTTTTAATATTTTCTCTGGTTTTTCTATATCTGAGCAATCATATGTGCCGATCGCTAACAAAATATAACTCATAATTGTTAATACCATATCTCTATCGATTTTTGTTGTCATCATCTCAGTTATCACATTATCATCGCAAAATTCCATACTTTCTTTTGCTTGTTTTAATGCTACACAAAATCTCTTTAATTTTCTTTGCAATTTTTCTCACATATTTCTCTACACTCGGGATATAAATCTAAGTTCTACTGCTCAAACTTCACATTTGTGCATTATTTCTCTTTAGCTCGCGTACCTTTCCGTATGCTTCAACTTGATGCTCGGATTTGGTGCCGTCTGACGTATTTGTTTTAATAAATATCGGGTCTAATCATTTGAATTTTCGTAGAGTTTGGCCAAATTCTTTCATATACTTTTCAAATACATCTCGCTTTTCCACACTTGCTGCATAACATTCCGTCCAAAGTTTAATAAAATGAATCGTAAAAATCATCGTAAAAAATCATAAAATTTTTAGTTGACCTACATA
>CAUHTR010000958.1:35000-96365 GCA_959609185.1 Schmidtea polychroa | reverse complement strand
CCAAATTCAATCTGTTATAAGCAGCAAAATATTTATGGTACACGAGACATTTATACATGAAAATTAGTGACATTGTAACCAGAAGTGCTGGTCGTTATTCAGCTTTATTAAAGGTCTTATGAATTACTCTTTAATGGATCCCTAGTTAGTGTTCTTATTAATTTCTTTATAATAATTATGCTAAAATTATTTAAACAAAAATATTTCTAAAATTCCACAATCTTAATTATGTAATTACAAATTTATTACGGATTTATCATTTTAGATTTGTATTGAGCAAATTAAAAATCGCTTCAATAATCTTTTAGTTTCTCCACAAGTCTCCATAAAAGAACTGTATTCAGTTAGCAGATCTATCGATTTCGTTCTTAATGATGGCGAAATACAAGCTAAACTGAAAGCGAATTCCGATCAGGATTTGGTGAATTTGTTGATCGATTTAATGCGATTTTCATTTAACAGTCTCATGACTCTCCAAGCGCAAATGCTGACATTTAAAGACCAGATTCCGATCAGTTGCAGCATGGTGTATTTGATTGGTTCTTATAGTATTTTGGGAAATTTCCACTTGGAATTATCTCGTTGCATGTTGAAACGGCTTTATCAGTATTTGACAATCGGCAATGATTTAATGAAAAATATGGCGCTAGATAGTTTCAAAAAATGGTCGATTTCGAATTATTTTTACTTTATCAGTAATTCGGTGAGTCTGATTGGTTAATAAATTTAATAACAAATCTATCCAATTATATTTCAAGGTTAATACTATAACATAAAATACATTGTAGTATGGCTAAAACGTTCTTGCTCAGCATTATTCATTTTGAATTTTCTTTAACTTCATTACTTTTTTGTTTTATATTGATCGATACTCTGAAATGAAGATAAAGGAAATTAGAAATTGTGAAATTATAAGAAAATAATTCTCTTTATTTGAAAAAAGTCATCAAAATATGCTAGTTTTAATGTAATAATTCCAGACAATTCGGAGCAGAAATTTGTAATACATATGAAACAATAAAATAAATCATTTATTGTATTATTGATATTATATGTATATAAGCAAGCAAACCTATACTATTATAAATGTTATGCTTTAAGTTTAGATTTAATAATTATAATTTATACCATAACTAAATAAGAATAAGTCAGCCTTAACGGGTAATTATTTGTTATTTTTATAAATTTTGCCATTTTTATCGATTTGAACGCAATTCCATTACATACGAAAAATCTATGAAAAATAAATTTAAAAAATTAAAATTTATTATATTTTAGTATTCAATTAATTTATAAAAATCAATAGAACAATATATTTTTCCAATTTATATGTTGTCTTTGAAATTAATTGTCCGCGACGAATTGTCCTAGAACTAATAATTCATGTTTGCATTAAGCTATATTTTGAAATTTATTTATCCCAGATAAACCTACTGTCATCTGTTACAAATTAAAATATTTTATCATATGAAAACATTATTTTTGATACAATTTTTGATTATGGCGACACTAGATGGTATGGCAATGACAATACATATTTTTTATATTAGTTGCCATGGGCTTTTGTACCGATAGCACGTTTGAAACTTTGTCCACATATTTTTTATAACAAAGTATCAGGAATAACTGGGTTAATGTAATTGAATTAAGCAAGGGAACGTTTGTAAATTACATAATGCTTAAGGGGAGATGGGTCTTGAAATTTGTTACGGAGAGTTACAGGAAGAAGGGGGTTAAAGATTTTGTTACGTAACACATAAATTTTCAAATAACAAAGGTAATTTATACATTTCATTAGTTGTATTATTTATTGCCTCAAATGCATCTCATCGAAGCGCTTTCAATTCAGTTGAACGTGAATTTTACCTCATGATCATTATGTCACACTCTTAAATTTGAGAGGAATAACAATCGATATTAAAAGTTTACCAAATACCAAATTATGTCTGCGTAAAAGTTTTCACCTAGCCCTTTTTTGATTAAGGTAATTGGTAACTTCGCATATAATATTCAGATTTTCGATCTCATGTAATTTATATCTCTGAAAAAAATGCAATTTATTTATCCTAAATAAACATAGGGTTTCTTTGACCTTTCCATAACTACGTGTATGGCAAATTTCCAAAATAATATGAAATTAATACAATCATAAAACTAGTACTGTATTATCAACCACTATAATGCTAGTTAATTGGTATGCTAATAAATATTAATGCAACTTAATGAACATATAAATCATTATTTTTTGGATATTATGGAGATTTATTTATAACTATTTTATTTACAAATATTTACAGACTTTTATATCTGAAACTATACAGGATCACTAATTGTTAAGACTTAATTTTTTTTGATTTTCTTCTTTAAGAGTATTATTAATAAATTCATTACGTTACTCAATCTTATTATTTGTTTATTAATTGTTTTTTATTGAAAGACTTATTTGTTAAAATTTATCAGGAAAAGGGAGTAACAATTCTATCTCAATTGTTAAATAATATCGGATCTCGATCAGGCAATTTGAACCAATCGCAAATTATTGCATTTCATGAATCCATATGTATGATAATTTCAAAGATTGATGATCCGGATTCTCAAGAGATATACACGAAACAGTTTTTTAAATTACCAAATGATGTAAGCCGAACGAATATTTTATTGGATTTTTTTATTAATTAACATTATTAAACATCGAAGATAGAGGATTTTATGTTGTCAGTTGATAATTGATCAATAAAATACTTGATAAAAAGCACAAAACCTTGGCACTGTTCTCATTTAAAACGATAAAAATTCTTAACTAAATTTAGATTGTATTTCTACTCTTAAACATACTATTACACTCAAATCTCACTCCCTACAAATTCCCATAAATAATAGTCAAAATGATAAAAATATAATTCAAGTATTAGAATAAATTTAATTTAATATTTTACATATAATTTGTCAATAAAATATATATTTATCAATAATTTATATATCTATTGATATTTTACAGTAATATTGTAATAGTTAAATTCTTTAACTGTATTTAAATGTATTTGCTCAATCAGTTTTTATGCTGAAGGTTAAAATTCGCTTACCTCTAACCGATTAATTCACACCAAATAAATTTTTTATTTCATAGTAAATCAGAATAATAATACCTGTTTTGAAATATCTGCTTCTAGTTTGTCTTATGGTCAAATTTCTTCTATGCTATCACTTGATTAGGTGAAAATTTAAAAAAAATATTGTAAATCTTGTGAGAAATGAATAAATCTACAAAATCCGAGAAATATTCCACAAACAGGATGGAATGATTGGTTACTTTGTGTTATACTGAATCCTACTTGGAGTCATCTCAAAAGAGAGTAGAAATTAAATTAAAGTTGATTAAAAAATTATAGAACAACGTTTCCTTTTAACGAATAACGGAAATAATCACTTAAAAAAGCACTATCAGTAAAATCATTTAATTTTTTCACCTTTTTTATTTCTTGGTTTTCTTTTAATATTTCATTTATTTTCATTACGACTAAAAATTTGTAATTTAGTTTGTATTTTACAATCATTTTTTATAGATTTAAATGTGTGTATTGATTTCAACTTTCAAAAAAATATTTTCTTTGAAAATATGGACTTATGTTTCACGTTCCTTGGTATGAATTCCTCTTCAAATCTTTTTCGAAAACCAAATTGCTATAATTCAACCGAAACCAAAATTTCGAAAAGCAAAGTACGTTATACTAATCGGATTGACCAATATCTTTCCCAATTTGGTCTCTTTAGCTGTTTCAATTAATCAAATCACTATAATTTATAAAACCTTGTTTCCGTAATGAAAACCGTTTTTATTAAATAACAATTTAAGCAGCTTGTAATGCGAAATTATTACGAATATTATAGTTTATTTCTTGTGAATTTTAATTTTAAATAAAAATTTATTTTCTTTTTAAACTAATGAAATAAACCGTCAATTAATTACATTAGCCGATATTCTCTTGATTTGACATGCATAATCTATTTAGGCCGACACATTTATTCTTCTGCTTTGATTCATTATTCTGATCTTTTCACTATGACAACTTAAGAGAATATTTGTCTTAATATATCCATTTAATATTCAATTAGGTTTCCACTTGAATGAACACCTAATGAACCCCAACAAATATTTGATGCTACGTAATGTTTTATTTTTAAATGATCTTGGTGTTGTTCAATCAAAAATGAAAATTGTGAATTCGATAATTTATTAAATAATGAAGTTAAAAGACATTATTTTATTTAATTATTACCGAACGACAAAAACCATGCTTAGGTGTTATATATTTAAAGGTTGTATGAAATTACCGGAGAATTCAACTAAACAGAGATTCTCTGTGAAGCTATAATTATTAAATATCAAATTAATATAATTTAAAATCGAAGATCATCATTTGCTTTTGTTGAATTTCTCGTTTTTACTAAAAATCAATAGCTTTCTGGAACAATGACAGCTGCTCCCATTCTGACATACTGCTTTTGGTGGAGATGACTGCTGTGTTTGAATGTTTTAGCAATTTTAATTAAAATTTAATTCGTAGAAATACGATTCAGGTAAAACATTGATGATATGTGGAAATATTTTTCCATTAAATCATGGTTGATTTCTTTCAGAACCTCTGTAATCCGATTGATATAAGGTGATTGATGGGTAGAAAGCAATTTATTAATTGTAAAATCCAGTGAAGTGAAGATATCGAGCAGAACATTAAAATGGAAAGACAATATAATTTTATTCGCTGCTGAATAAAATCATCTTTATGACTACTAACCAACATTTTCATTTTTCTTCCACAGCGATAAGTTTACATTAAACAAAGATAACTTCGAAATATAAAATACTAAATCACATAAATAAATTTTTTCGCTACTGAAATATCTATTCAAAAAACTACCAATTCAATTTTTATTATTATTATTCTAATAAGACACAAATAAACACATCCCTCATTGGATGCACACAATATATGGAAAATACACCATTTATGCAATTACATTAATTTGTTCCAGCATTGAATACATAGTTTTAATTCATTGACCAAATTTGATTCCATCAAATTCGAACATAATAAATTAAAATGAACACGAATTTAGAAACTCCTAGACCAGGGGTGGGGAACCTACGACCTCTCGGAGCTTCATATGCGGCTACAAAGAATGAAATATAAAAAGTCAATTCATTCACACTCATAAATACAAAACCTATGTAGATGAATAAATAAGATTATTGAACACTCATTTGCGAAATGATGACTTATTCGCATCAATTTTTCGATTCAGAAATAATAAACATTTTCCAGAATATTTCGTACACAGCTGCTATTTTCAAATCCTGCAGACTGATTATAAACATTGTTTTAATTACTAACTGTATATAATCAAAAGATTTAAAATGCAATTAATTAATGTTAAAATACTTTTTGACTGCGGCCTCATTTGGAAACGACAAATTTCAATGTGGCCTATGGAAATAAAAAGGTTCCCCACCCCTGGTCTAGACCCTTTCACAAACATTTTGTTTCAAATGACCTTTATTTATTCACGTATTTTGCCAAAGAATTGATGAGGTTACACAAAAACTAGTTTCCATTATCTCTGGTTCAGCAACAAGCTTTTGACACCAATAAATATCGGTTAAACTCAACGTTTATATAATCTTATTTATAATCTCAATTAATTTTCGTCCATTGATGTTCTCTTCAATTGATGTTTGTAATCTTTGTAATATATTAAATATATTATATTATTTATATCTTGTCATTTTTCTAATCGTTGAGCCCCAGTTCTGGATCTAACAATGCTGACACATCTTTTCAAAATAATAAATAATAAATAAATCTAACACGATATTTAACTATATATTTTAAATTAACCATTAACAGCTTTTATTCCTTTTTCAGGTTATCAAAATACCAAAGAATTAAACATTTACAAAATAATAAATTCCGAACATCCTCACTACATTCCTTTATGATTGACCAAACATCAATAATGAATAAATATAATTTTTAACATAAAACATTGGTGGTTCTTATCTTTAAATGTCTAGTTTTAAATCAGACTATGATTTACTAAAAATGTTTAACGAAATGCAAAATCTAAGAGGGAATTGGATCCTGCATTGGTCTACTTTAAATTTAACATAGATAACATTATTTCAACCTGCTAGTGACAATTTGCCCACACCATCAACTTATTGTCATCTACACTTTCAGAAGTATTCTGAAATCAGCGATAATTTCAATTGGATTAGCACCAGATTAACACCAGAATTAAAACTAATTTTCTATGGAAACGAGTTGTCTTGAAACTTTCAGCACTCTTAAAAGATTTTAATAAGTTAGGAAAAACTGTAACAGTATCCTTAAATCTTATAATTTCTTTTTTCTCGAAATTAGAACTTTAATTATTGTTCTTAATTAAATAATAAATTTTCTTATTAGTTTATTTTATATTCCTTCTGTAATGCGGTTTATTCTATATATCATGTAAATTCTTACCCTAAAAATTTTGTTGAGATTTTATTATTAAGAGAAATTTAACTACTATGCTTGTCCTTAAATAGCCTCTCTTTTTTCTGCCCAGAAAAAAGTAAAAGCGACACTAGTTTGAGACTGGCCTATCAATATACTATTGAGTCACATTGCATTTGCATTTAGCATCTTTTCAGAATCGCAATTAGAAAAGTAAATTATAATTACTTTAAATTAGTAACACTGTATCTGAGAACTACTCTGTATTAAAAGACCTATCATTTATTTTTGATTTGTTTATTATGATGTTTATTATCAGTTAGGTTTAAATGCAACCAGTTGTCAAATTTATATCCAGCAATATCTGACTAACCTGAGGGTTAGAGTGTTTGAGATGAATATTATTTTTCTAGTTTTTTTTACAAAATCTAGGAAAACTGAGTGGGCTCCTGAGAACACAATATGTGTTACCTTGCACAATATACAATAAAAATGAAGAAATAATAATTTAAAATTCAATAAAGTTATCTCGATTTGGTATAAATATTGCGAGTCTCTAATGTATAACAAATTAGAAATTAGTTCAAATTATTTTTAACTTAGGCATAAATAAAATTTTTATTTAAAACTTCCATTCTATCATAATCATTAAAGTAATAATATATAATGATAAAGTAACAAATAAAGGTGTTGGATACTTAAAAAAGGCAACCAAAATTTATATGATCATTGATAAATTTCTAAAATTAATTAAAAATAAAAAAATTTCAGGCTTGGAATAAAATTCTAAATCGACTCACAGAAGATGTCACCAGTTTACTCGATACTCGAGTTTTAAGTAGTCTACGAATGATTTTAGACATAAATATTCGGTCTTGTACTTGTTTGAAAACTGCGTACATCAATCAGGTTAGTTATGGGTATTTTATTGAATTTAAAATTTGGATATCCTCGGAAACATCACTTTTTTAAAAAATTTAAACCTTTTGATATTTAGAAAATTTCTTGCAGATTTCAATGATTTTTTTTCTTTTTATGTTTCAGCTTCTCGAGATAAATGAACAACTTTACGATTTATTGAATCTCATATTTTTAAGTCTTCATCGAATTAGTTCCAAATGCTGTCGAGGAGGGGTTGAACTTCAAAAGCCTCCTTTATCGTGTTTGATAACGTTGCATGATATCAGTTTATCTTTAATACAAACGAATTTACATAATATCAGTTGGAACAATGAAGTAAACGCGAGTTTGTCTGGTATTTGATTAACGTTTTCCTATAGGTCTATTCAGAATTATCAAAACTTTTAATACCTCTCTTGATGTCGGCATATTCTAAATTCTCAGGAGTTTTATCCTGTTGTACAATTCTCACCACTCTTAACACGGTTTTTGAGGCGGGTGAGGTGGCTTATGCGTTAGCATCATCTGTTTTGACCGAGGGTGATTCCACCCAGTCAGTTATTCATAGATGCCGCCGCATTCGAAGACATTAATGATTCTAGTCACATTCTTATTCTTTTGAAGTCAATAATGCGAAACTACGTATCAATAATAACGAATTCCGCCCTGGTTCCATTTATTGAACTGATTCATGTGATTGATTTTGTTCTCTGGGGACTGAAAGCAGTTCTCAATGAAGTAGATATATTTAAGTTTAATACTAGAATCATTTCAGATCTATTATCATTACAGACGAGACAAGCGTGCTATTCTATCATTGAACTGATATTACAATATTTCGAATCTGATCGAGTCAATTCTCATCAGAGGAAGAAATTTATTCGCCAATTTTATATGCATATTATCCAGACCGTCCTCATATCTTCGCTCGATGGAGTTCGAGTTTTGGGTGAGTTAACTATAATCATATATATATATATATATGATTTTATATTTCCCTGCCTTATTGAATACGAGTTGTGTACTTACCCATAAAAATTGCAGTTGGAAGGCAAATCACAATTGTTGACATTGTAAATATTTGCATTTGGTTTCCTTAAGTAATTTGCTTCTAATTTTTTCTGTTGTCAGCTGGGTAATAATAGGTAAATCGATTTTTATTTTTAACATGGGAGTTTTGGTAAATGGAAATTTGTTAAGTTAAGTCTGGTGGAATTTAATTGATATAGCGTTGGAAATATTTTACTGCATTTGGCAAATTAAGGCTTAGAATAACATTTATTCAACATATTTTGTATTACAGTCAACCCTGTTCAATATGAACCCTGCTTAATATGATCATTTAATTCAAAAATTATTATAAACCATTTGGTTTTCATGGGAAATTTAGGTTTGATATTACGAACACTGTTTATTTTGAACAATGAACAAAAAAAAGTAGTGTAAAATAAATTAATAATTTTTTTAAATATTTTATTTTTAACTGTCTTTTATGAACATGAAAAACACAAATTCAAAGCGAAAGAGAAAGGATTTAACAATGATAATTAAATGATAATTTAAGCCTTTTCTGCTAATGATATATTTAATACAAATGAAAAAATTATTCGCAGAAAAGGACTTAAATTATAATTTAATTGTTTAAAATTTAATTAATACTGCTACTAAGAAAATATCAATTATATAATATTCAAAATCATTAAAATCGATGTAAAATAAAAATAATGTATTTATAATTTTATTTTAAAAATATTTCTTTATTTGTGTTTGATAGATAGATAGTGAGATTGATCTCCCATACACACTGGTAATTGTCATCATCATAGAATTATTGCTATTTTAGTCTTTACTCAGAACCAACCTAAACAACAGTTCTGTTCATATTGGATCATTTTTGATACTCTTCAATTTACACTTATATCCATATTTTTCTGTTATCGTTAAGGCTAATATGTTCGACAATTTCATTTTTGTATGTACATATTCTTTCATTTCTGTTAGATTTTATCAAATAATTGTTTTATTTTCTCCATTTTTTCTTTGGTTACTGCTAATGAAATAAGATAAGTATATTTTTTTGACTATGGTGCAAATAAAATAGTATAAATAAGTGTTAGAGTTTAGCTATATAAAAAGCATAAAAAACCTCGAAGTTTTTTACTATATTTATATTATTTTATTTGTACTTTAATCTAAAAAACTTATTCAAAAACATACAATTAATAAGGTTCAAATATGATTAGTTATTCTGATTATGCTCTTCTCAAAGTTGGAATTTAACTGCTTACAGTAAAAGATCTGTATGTTGGTCTTTACTTTTTTTCGATAATATTGTTTTATCCTCACAAAATTCTCTTTAGTAATGTTTACTGTAGTAATCAGAACTCAAGCGAAATTTTTTGAAATATTTTTACAATAGACAATTTGCAAAATGCAAATTTCCAAGCAATAAAAACATAATATACTTTTACGAGCTACAGCTTCTCTGTATTTTTTGCTTTATTAATTGGTTTATTTTGTTACATACTCTGATGAACTCTTATTTGGTGATTATTATTAACAAACTTGAAATTAAAATAAATAATTACATTAATTATGGATTAAAATATCTTAAAAATTAAAAACCAAAAAATTAATTAGCCAATCAATTATTTGCCACTCAAAATTAAATTAAATCTAATTGAACGGAAAAAATCAAATTATTTTTCGCAGAATAAATTTATCGTTTGTTTTAATAGTCTAAATGTTAATATTATTAATATTATTATAGTTAAACTATCAAATATTTATCAATCTATAGGCAATCGATATATAAATTATTGAGATTGATTCAAATACTTAATGTAGTGTTTTCTAATAAATAATAATTCAGATTTCACATTGATAGTAATGTTCATTTTTAGAAGATGATATATTCGTCAGTGTTGTTCGTATCCTCAGTAATTGGGTATCTAGTAGCTTCATTTCTTTTCGCTTAAACAAAAGTGACCGTAAAAAATCCAAACAAAACAATCTCCAGCAAATCATCGATGCCAACAAAGAACATGTGACAAAGCATTTATTAATTCTGTTGACGAGCATTTATCCGAATATACAAGAAGCTCAACATATTGGTTTCATTTCCGGCATCCTCCGAGCTTCGAATTCATCGTCGATTAATGAAATCGTGAGGGAATATCGACTGCAGGCAAACCAGTTTGCTGTCGACAAAACAATTGAAGACATCGATTGTCCTTGAACGTGTCATGGTTCGTGGATTTCTCATTCGACTGAGATGCGCATTTAGTTTTCTATTTTGTGAAAATGTTTTCCTGTTCTCTTATCAGTTGTTTTATGCATTGCAGAATTCATATTTTTGATGTCTCTGATAATGATGTGTTGATTATTTCAGGAATCTCTAATGGATTGGATGCTATTAGGTTAAATTAAATGATTTCACAAATAGAATCGATATGCTGATTAGCAATGGGTAAGGTAGGTTTGAATAATGATTTGGATAAAATATGGTGCTAGAATTTCATTATGAATGAGGAATGTAACATGCTGACGTTGTAATTGGGGCTACAACAAATAGAGGATAGGGATATTGTAGAAGGTACAATAAATTGAGCCGGGTCGCCTCATTTAAACGAGTTCTAAAACATCGACTTTTAAAACATAGATTGCTATAAAATCGAATTAAGTGTTAAGAAATCAATAATTAAGGTAATATTTATAAAAATAAAAAATCAAAATATTGGTAATGTTACAAATATTTTTTACTTATCGGTGTTTGAATAATATAAACAAAACAGTTTGAATTTGAATGTGTTTTCCCCTCTTACAATTTCTGGTTATATAATTTCTTTTTTATTATTAATTAAGAAAGAAAATAAAATCGACAAATTATATTTTCTATAGACCTTAATTTTAATCAAATCAAATACACAACTACGGGAATATTTTTTAGGTAGATTTTAGGAGCTGAATTTTTTTACAGTCGATGTTTTAGAAATCTGTTTTTCGATGTTTTAAGGGTGCGCTAAGCGGAGCATGTCTTACATTTAAATAGGGAATAACAAATTGGACACCAAGGACACTGGAGAGGTGAAAAGGTTGTATTTAGACGTCTTCGGTTAATTAATTTTTGAAAATAGAAAATCATTGCATAATGTGAGTCAAAAAGTTATTTTTATAAAGTGTAACTTTAGTTTAAATTTTCTTCTAATCTTCATTTTATAACCACCATAATCATTTTATAGTTTCATTGAATTTTTTGTTCATTATTTTTAATTTTCTCATCTGACAATACTGCAGGAGTAGGTCTTGTGAAGGGACGAAAAAGAAGGCATGAACTGTTTTCTCCACTGGCATGTTACAAGACATGTTCACCAGCAGTAGGTCGACATCACTGAGCACCCTGTAAAAGGTTCTTGTCTCGGTCGCCGCTGGAGGTTTTACTAATATTAGGATAAATTAACATAAAAGAACGATAATCTGTCATTGTACAAAAACCCGAAAGCCACAGGGTAGTTAATGATACTGTGCTACAAACTATAGCCTCTAACAATCGAGATATCTATGTATCTAGATATCAAGGTATCTCCAAGAATATCGCGACCCGTCAAAACTATCTGTGACCCTTCTTTGATTTCCACGAGAATTGAGTCTGGTATGCGTTGCACGCAATTGTTGGCCAGCAAAATCGTCAATAAGAGCCACATGAGAGATATGTTGGTACCATACGAAATCTTCAAGTTAAGAAGCACTTAATAGGTAGATCCATTATGACGTTGGCGAGAAGCCCCGGAGTCGATTGAGTACGTAATCACGACACTATGTGAATCGATTTGACCATTGTAACTATTTCATTTAAGGTAAAATCTGACTGAACTTTTAATAACTTCCTCTCGATGTCACGGCGCGTAAATCCCATTCACCGGACAGACGTGTGGCTAGAAATCAATAATTTACTACCGATGATTTGTAACACGGAAAATGAGAATCTGTCAAGTATTACGATGTTCACCTAAATTAGGTCATGTTAAAACTCACGATAGCTCCAGATTCACCAGTAGTGACGCATAACTACGTTCAGCATGAAAGGCCAGTTTCTTGCGCGAACACCGAAGTGATATGTAGAACGAGACTAATCACCCGTATACTGTTAAGCCACCCCTGGAGCACCGAACTTCATCATACATTCTGTGAACACTTGTCGGTTCATGCTCAGCCGGTCGTGAAGCTAGAATATACTTTAATAAATGACATTAAATTCCTAAAAAGCCTGAAAAGTAATTAAAAATAATTTAAAAGTTTAAGAACTTGAATAATGATCTCATATCCATATGGATCAAAATTCAAGTCTTAAAATTTACTTTAAATAAAAAAAATTACTTGTAAGCCATTTGTAAAATGGCTAAAATAAATTTACAAAAAACATAATTGATTAGCAATTCGGTACATGATACACCAACCGGCAATTGATTATCATCAAATGGCCATTGATTTGCAAATTTAACAATATAAATATTAACTTACCCATAATAAATGTGTGTAGTGTCATAGCCAGAAGGGACAATGAATTAGCTAGGTGACATTAAATTGGCTATTACACTATAGAAAGATAGAAAAAATCGCTGTTGGAAGAAAAATAAATAATACATACAGACATGGTTCACAAAATTTCTATAATAAAAAATACACACTATAGGACATTGATTTATCATGCGGACATTCAATTAGCTAAAAATTTTCAATTTAAAATTAATTATTTATAAAATAATATACGAGAATATGTCAGAAACTTCATCAGAATCGACTATTTCATTTCAAGAAATTCATAGATGAATGCTCTTCAATACATGGACGAACAATAGATTCGGTAGATCACGAGTAGGCAATAGAATTTATAACAATATGGCAACAAATCGAGGTCTCAATATCCAAAGATGAGCTAATCCATTTACAATAATATATCTTCATTGACTATTCAAATAGAAAAGTTGCCATATAACCCCATCGAAAGTGTTTAGCAAAATTAAAAATGTCGTAAGGACTAAAGTTTCTTCGGCTGATGGATTTACCAGACAGTTTTACCTTCAATGAATGATTTACTGCAATATCCCAAGCAGTTAATGAGGAACTTCGAAAACCAGATCATAATAATTTCAAAAATCATATTAAAGTCATATTAATAATCATATTAAAGATTCTTCCTTAAATACTGGATATTTTAGGTGAACTATGAAAAATTTAAAGTATATTATAATAAATAAATAAATATCTTACTTCTTTATTCATTATTTTAACAAAAAATCTTAAAATTAATTAAAATCCAAAACAAAGCTTATTTGACATAGCTAAATGAATGCCTCATTTATGATAATCAAATGCGCTTTGGTGTAAATTGAATCTTTATGATGATGATGATTTTACAACCAATTACAATTGGTAAATAAATTAGTGAGTGATTTTACACGCCAACCACCACTACAGTATAGAGAATTATTTTAACAAATTAATATTTTCATAGAATTACAGGAAAAGACAAAATTCGAAAGAAGATTACAAAAATCTAAAAAACTATTTTATCCATTCTTTCCTAAATGTCTTAAAAAATAAATGTTTGGTGAATACTTTATTTATTTATAATTATAAAAATATCTAACTTACATTTTTACGAAATAAATCCAAATAAATCTATATAAAATATCATAAAATTCCTAAAAAACACCTGAAATTTAATTATCAATATGTTATATTATTAATGATGACTAAAAGTAATATTTAAGAACTTGAATAATGATCTCATAATTATATAAAATCAAAATTAAAGTCCTAAAAATTACTTTAATTCAAAAACTTACCTTAAAACGATTTTTGAAAAATTGAATAAATGAAATTAAGTTAACATTGTCATATAATTGGTGACTCACCTCAACTGGTGTGCACACCAACGTATATTATAGACAATGTTAACTTTCGCAAACGGGTGTATAGAGATCGTATCTCAGTGGTGTTTGGTGTATTGTTATAAATTTTTCTCAATATCATTCAGAGAACCACAAAGTAAATACAAAGTAAATACAAAGTAAATACAATATATATGCATATACTTCGGATCTGATTCATGAATAAGACTGGGTTATAACTAACCAGCTACAATTAATGATGTTACATTCATTTTTATTAATTAAAACAATAAAATGATAATTTAAGCCTTTTGCTGCAAATAAAGTATTTAATGAAAAAATTTTCGACTATATTGAGGAGATTGACAAGGACTATCTTATAGTCGAAAATTTTTCATTAAATACATTATTTACAGCAAAAGGCTTAAATTATCATTTTATTGTTTTAAATAATAAATGCTGCTTTCAAGAAATCATCATTTTATATTTTTATTAATTAAATTAAAGAAGTTTTTAGATTCGTGCATGTGTATTATATTAAAATATTAGTATCAATATTATAATTTCCTTTGGGTTTTCTTCTATCTCCCGTAATGGTTCCCACATCAAATCTAGTAGCATCCGATTGATCATCCACAGCCCCCTAGCGGTTCCCCTTATGGTCATTATAGCTCCTTCTTCTTGTGTGATTCTTGTATTACACTTATCTTATACTCACCAGCCCTCCCTTAATTTCTTGACATCTCCAGATTTTTGATCAACCACATTAGATCCGGGTCGAGATACAATTTTAGGCATAGTGTTTTCCAAATATTGTGTGCATAAAAATTTAAGGCGGAAAATTTTTAATAGCCTTTTAATTGTTCCTCCAGGTAACTGTAACTAAAATTTGCAAGACAAAGATTTTCAGTAAACAGAATCGAAATAATAAAAATAATAATTTATTAAAATGTGGTTATTTGTCTGTGTATTTTGATATCTTAAAGCTGCTAAAACTATATTTAGTCATGCTCTTACCTATTCACATCTCACTTTTTTTCGACCATCAACTATTCATCATCAACCTGGCTGACAATCTGGGGAATTCTTCACAGCCTTATTTTCCTACCATAACTTGCTACACTGAAAGTAGCTCATTTAAACCGATAGAATAACTTACTCCAACCCCGATCGTTAATGTCAATATAAAATAGTTTGAAAAATGCTATCATCAGTGAACCGAATAATTCCCTGGTTACGTGCCGCATAGAGATTTATTTTTGACCTGAGTTAATATAATATAGAATGAAATTGCAAACGCATGGGTGCGGTAAACAGCTCATCGAAGTAGAGGTATTCAAAAGCTGGAAGCGAGGATCTAACTAAGGGGAGAATAACTCATGGGTGTAAGTCTTTCTAACGACAGCCAGAAAATCGTCTGAAAAGTAAAGGGGAGTAGCTACAAGACACCTGCCCTTTTTTCACAGACATTGTGCATCACCAACATGACGGTCATCATGGGCACATTGATCGCGAACGTTTCAAGTCATGGGGCGTCTAGTCACTGAGATCAAAGGGTGCGTCAATTCGTCTAAAATTTCACCGAAACGTCAACACAGAGTGGAGCTCATTTTACGGATATAAACTCATTGAATAATTATCGAAAGTTAAATAATTGACGGACATTGAGTAGTTATCCCGCTTATATTATGGTTTATGGTTTATGTCGACAAGAGTAAGTGACTATACCCTGTTAATTCAACCTACGACGAACAGTGTCTCGGCTGATGTTTTTTCCTTATTCAGCTTTTAAAATATCCACAACACCAGAAAGCTTTGTTTTTCGATTAATCCAGTTCTCGCTGACAGTTGTCTTTCGCTTTCTTCCACTTCCTTCACGTAGAGATACTGAGCCAGTTGTGCGCATTTTGGTGGGAATCTTGGACACACCGTAGAGGCTTATTTTTATCTAAAGGAAAAAAAAACAAAATAAAACTAAGAATTATATTTAATAGCTCAAAAACTATAATTCATAAAACTATAAAACTATAACTATAGATTATGTAACAGAAATGAATTTAGTTACCTTAAATATTTTCATCTTGTTCACAATCTGCTGAAGACTAAGACCCATGTCTTTGTATGCAACAATCATGCCACGACATTCATTCGAGAACTGCTTCATCATTAAGTATTGTTGAACAGACAGCGCAAGATAATGTATATAACACTCGTGTGAGTTTACTCCTACCGATAATACTTGACTGAAAACACTTTGTATGTCAGCCTATAGATGACTTTTAATTAAACGAGGTTTTCTTTAAACTGAAACATCCGCTTTAACATTATTTATAGTTTCTAAAGATTTTATAATCTTTTATTATTGCGTGTAAGTTATGGTGAATAAAGTAAAGGAAAACTGACAAAAATGAAAAAGTACGCTGTCAACTTTTTTTTGCACACGCGTGTAATTTTTTAAATTACTGAAAAACAAAATTCACATTTAGACCCAGTACTACGCGTTTCTGCTTTTAAAATGCGAGCTAATATAAATAAACTTCCAAATCAAAAATAGCCACAAAAATCTCATTGATTTTATTAACTACAATAAATGTCGTAAAGATAAATAATTAGTGTTTTAATAAATACAATGGAAAAGAAATCAGTGATGAAATTTGAAAAAAATGTTTTTAAAATTAAAATATTAATACACAAAAATTCGTAGGTATAATGTAATGACACATGGCCTAAATGCGGCGCGATCTAATCCCGTCATTTATTTGGACCTCTTACAACAAAAAGTTACTGGCCGCTGTATTAAAGTATTGATTTTTTTATTACTTAGCTTTTTATTAGTGATTATCGACACTTTTTAACAAAACAATAATTATAACAATCCATTGTAGCACGATCACAACTTTTATGACCCCCGAAAATTACAAAATAAAATTGTATCTCATTTAAATTGATATGACTGTTATGAAATTATTTTTCCACACATTCAAGTCATTTTGGGTTAAGCATGGTTGGTGTTAAATCATGATTCATGAATTTCTTGGTGCCCATGAGCAATAACAGGTTATTTATTTGCATTTTGTCAAATCGCTGACAACATAAATGAGTATTACATACAGGGGTAGCTTCGTATCTACACTAGTTAAGTCAGCCTGAATTTTCCCTAGTTCCGTCTCTGTTATTCAGACGCATTGGTTTTTATTTCTCCATTCATCTTCTTGCCGCTGCGAATTACATGTGTAATGTACAGTTATATATTTTATTTATTTTTAAACAAGGTTTCGCGACGCCTTATTATTTCATTGAGCGTATGTCACGCTTGGAAAAGTAATAAAAAGACTATATAGCGATAATTTACTATGGTAAATTATCGCTATTCAAATATTGATCACAAATAAAAAATTCAATAAAGAAAATAAAACCTTATCACATCTCAACAATCCAGAAGAAACTAACTCCATTGTATTTGTATTATCGTCCGAGATTCCTTCCAAACAACAAAGAAAATTTTCGAACTAATTTATGAGAGCAGACTCTTCGAAATAAACGAAATAAACATTCGCTCAGTCCCTAAGGTTTTTCGAATTTTAAATAAATAAATTTGGCTTTTCAAATCTTTAGTTCGTTCATTTGACTAATTATATTATTATTTTTATATTTTTATTGTGATTTCATAATATTACTGTCATAATTTTATTTGAACTATTCATTGTAAAAGATCCCTACACAACACGCACTCCGATTGTCCCGCCACATTTTTAACGTTGACTCTATCGGGCTCTCCAAATTTCCTCCTACACACACCCTCACCAACACGAATATAATATAGTCTTTATATCACGCATATAAAATATAATAGAATATAATAGAATAATACACCTTCTACCATAATACCATGAAATAAATCTAACGATTATTCTGCAAGATAGAAAAATTATTACTTACGGCATTTTAGTTCATCTGTGGCCGGCCGGGTTCGTCTTTTTGTGACATCCTTGAAGTTGACATGTTTAAGAATCTCGTTCGACTGAAAGCTAATGTCAGTCGTCTGCTTTTATATTATGTTGCCTAATCAAATGTGCAATGCGGTCGGGTGTCTGATTATGTGTTACTTTCTCGTTAGATGACGTGGCATGTATTATCTTGCGAGACTTCTGTCGTCGATTCAAGTCCTAGTCTACATTATTGTGAGATAATGTTTCAGTATCAAACCATTTTCACCGTCAAAGGCCGAGCAGGACTCGTAATCTTAATCTCTAGTCTTTTATCCTAGTTATGAGTTTGGCGTTGGATGGGGTAAATTGAAGTCGATATTTTCCGATTATTTGATGGTTATCTTTAGTGATCTATTATCCCTCATCTGGCTTTAGAATGAAGCAATGTTGTGGCCAGGAGGATTTGTGGATAGTGGAATTAAATACTTCCAATAGTTGATTTTAAATTAAGTTATTTTACAATGCATTTAATTATGACTTCGAGTTTTTGTTTTTATTTCACATTATTTTTATGGTTAATGATAAAATGTTAGGGATAGTTCCGCGATTTCGTTATTGTTGTGATATTTTAGTTTTGATTTTTTGTGATCTTATTATTTAAAAGACGGCAACACGAGCCTAGACTGCTATTAATCCTTTCATTCATTTTTTGGTACATTATCGAGACTCGAAGTCAAATAGTCAAACTACAATGGGGGATTTTATGAATTCTAACTTTTAATGTCAATTTGTTCAATTTGTTCACTATACTTATTTCAGTCATAATTTTGCAAAAGGTTGAACAATAATCTGGCCAATATGGTTTTATATGTGCTAGGTTTTATTTTTTCGACAATCTAATTTGCTGAATAAAATATGACTAGTGATTTTTAAAATTTTTCGAATTCAGTTTCACTTTATTGGACTTTTGTCAAGAATTTGAGTCATTTATCAATTTATTTACTTTGTACTGCTATTAATTTCTTATAGGTTCTCTTAAATTTTAATGAAGATTTTACATATATCATGTTATACTGTACATAAGTCGATTTAAAGAATATATACTCGCCCTAAATATCTCACTAGACGTTAGTGTTACGAGTCCTTAGTATTATATAATTAGACATTGGAGTTACGAACAAGCTAAAATTTTTTTTTGCCATACAAAAAATTTCAAAGTTGAGGGATTCTCACGTACTGCAGTGGTAACTCTTTTTTCAAAATGGTTTATATCTTCTTCGTCATCCGAAAATTCTATTTCAGAAAGTAAAGAGCGGGATTAAATGATTTTACATTAAAAGTATAGATCTTCCTTATCGATCATAAATAAAAATATTAAATATGGTTAATGTTAATATCATTGTAAAAAATGTCTTTGTAAAAAAATATATTTCTTAAATTTTGTTTTAATTTTTGAAATATACTTATTTTTATTTAAATTTAAAGTTTGTTCTCTTTTTGAAATTTTTTTCATTTATTAACTGTTGATATGATTTTTATTTATGATAAATCATTATTTTATTATCATTAGAGAAAAGTATTTTATTTAATAGATAAAAGTGTTGGAATTATACAAAAGATACGAAATAAATTATAAAATATTTACGAAAAAAATTACGAATTTACATCCCAAAGATTCTTAGATCATATGAACCTTTTTTAGGTAAATGTAGACCGAACTAAAAACAGATGTATTTTTTATTTCATTTACAAATGTGTTGAGGATACCTAAATAACAATTTATAAAGAAATAAATAAAATTACCTGGGGTAAGATCTCCATGACAAACGGGACGATCTATTGGAACTCAGAAAAGAAAACGGAAGTGAAAAGAAATTAAAAATGAGAAAGATAAAGGAAATAAAAGGAATCAAACAGGAAATTGAAAACCAAGGTCAGTACTAATTAATTAGTACAAAAATGAAAAGAAATTTTGAAATCAGTGAAAAGGGAAAACAACAATATCCTTATCTCGACAGCTTGCCAGTGATAACAGAATTGATGGTAGAAGGCGGTCAAGCAAAAAAGGGAAAATAACTTGACAGCTGTCAGAGATAAAAATGGGACAGTCGGGAAAAGCAAGAGAAGGAAAATGGAAAAACACTTGATTATCTAGAGTGCCACAAGAGAAGCAAACTATATAAGGGAAAACTGGTGGACATGAAATTAGAATGAAATTAGAGACAAGTGACGCGAAATTGAGACAATTTGGAAGACGATATGAGAGACGATTTGAGAGATAAAATTATTGGAGAAAGTTAGACAACGTTGGACGAAACGTTGTTGGATAAACTATTTGTGAAAAATAGTTGTAAAGGAAATAATTGTGGAGAATAATTATTGGAGAAGAGTTGAAGAAAAGAATTAGTTGAAAAATAAAACGAAAAGAAGTTATTTGATTATTTGAATAAAGTTGGGAAGAAGGTCAAAGGAAACACCAGCACAAAGTCCCAGTTGATAAACCAATCGGTAAATTGTGATCTTTTAATCCGGTGTCAGACACAAGTGCTATTCCTCACTGAGTGTTGTAATAAGCATTGTATAGTCACCAAGCAGAGTGTTGAATTTATTGTCAGTGTCAAATGAAAGTTTATTTGTGATTATCAATAAAGATTTCTGTTGTCAAGTGTTATTTGTGAATCGTATAAAGACACGCTTGGAGTCAGAGTAAAATTTAAAATTATCACTAACTCAATAACCCAACAAATGGAAAAAAGCTTCAAGTTTGACAACATACCATTTCAAAAATATATAAATACATAACAGTAAATAAAAGTTTAATTAATTACAAAAATACGTTTCTTACAGAACTATAAGCACCAAAGATAAATACCGTAGATACTCGAGTATAACTCGAGAGATAGATATTTTTATCAGAAATGGATGAAAAGTTTAAAACGCGAATATAATGCGAAGGACAAAAACCATTTCAGTACTTAAAACTTACAATTTTATATCTACAGTGTCTAAAATATAACGCGACCCACAAGTTTTTATCCAATTTTGTGTCACAAAAACCTCGCAGGTATACTCGAGTATCTACTGTAGATAAAATTGAAAATTTTAACTGAAAAATAATATTACATGTTATTTAATATATAAATAAAAATATAAATTAAAAAATCCAAAACTAAATAATTAAATTAATTTTAAATTTAAATGAAAAATTTTCATTTATTTTATACAAATAACGAGACTTAAACAAAAACACTTAATTCAAAAAAATTATATACCATTGTCTCTGGGGACTTCTAATCGGTTTTAAAGATCAATTTTCTTTTCTTTCGTCAGAGAAAGAGAGAAAGAAAAATTTCAATAAATAAATTTTTTCCAAAATAATTTAATTATTTACTTATTTGCTTTTCTGTTCTTCTGCGTGTGAAAATTAATCAATTTCATATAAATTTCTTTTTAATACTGCTGAATTATTTTACATAAATCATGTTTTACATATAGGGGATTCTTTCGAAGAATTCTTATATGAAGAATTATCTAACGAATACCTGTCTTTTGATTCGTGACAAATGATACACTTATGTGATAATAGGCGTTCAATGTTATAATTCTTATGGGCACGGCTGGCTTGTTACTATATTATTATTATTATTATTATTATTATTATTATTATTATTATTATTATTATTATTATTATTATTATTATTATTATTATTATTATTATTATTATTATTATTATTATTATTATTATTATTAGATAAACATTACAAGCTTTGTGATACCCAGTGCAAATTACAATAGTAGACTAGTTTCGAGCTTTTGCCTCTCATCACTACTATGCAGGAGACGCGAAGATTTCTCTTCGCGCCAGCTAAGTATACAATATTACTGATTCACAAAGCTTGTAATGTTTATCCTATTTTATTGTTAGACATCCGTAAAATAATATTTTAATCCGCTACAAGTTAAAAATGCTAAAGATTTACGATGCACTTGTAAACAGTTTCTGTGTATGACGGTGTCTCCAGAGGCGAATATGATTTTTCATACGCCATGTTTAAAAAAAAAAGCTAGTAATCGTAAATGACATAATAGTTTTCTGACTATAGTTAGGAGTCTTCTTGGTCTCAGGATTTTTTAATTACATCACAAAATTTTTCTGACTATAATTTTTAAATTAAGTAAATTAAGGGCTATATTTTAAAATTACCAAATATTTTAACTCAATGATTGCAACTCTTCAGCAAGCATTAAACCATCAAAATCTTTACTTTCGCAGGCTGTGAGGTTTTTCTCCAGATTCACACTATGCCAACGAGCCTTTTCACTGTTTGGCTCTGTTTGTCAATTGTGCATCGTTTTAGTTAACCTATTTTCCAGCTCAAACAATTCCAAAGTAGATGTCATATGTCCCTTTGATTTCTCATGATCAGAGAGTCTCACACTTGCATTTTCCAGTCACAAATCCAGTTGGATCCCCGAGCAGACAAAGTGTTGCCAAAAAAATTGCAACAGAAACAAAACATTTTGATCTTAGCTGCTGAATATATAAGCCATTTTCGATTGACAACTTCTCCATTTTCCATATGTCGTTTGCAGTAGGTTGTTGAACAATTCCAACATCAGAAGTATCGATACTAGACTCTGTGTTATTTTCATAAGTTGCTGCATCTTTGTATTCTTCGGAAGTTGACGATCTTGACGAACTTTGATGTTGTTGTACAAGAAATTTATTAAGAGATTGTGTTAATACCTTAATTTGGCTTTCTTGCGTTGCTTTTGTTTTTTGTTTTCATTGCCACTTTTATATTTTCTGCCAAAATCGCGATCTCGTTTTGGTGGGATATCTCATCAACTAAAAAATCAATTAATGGAAATTTTTAAATTCAAATAACAATTCTTATTTAAAACTAAATAAGGTTAGTTAATGTAAAGTTTACATTTTTCATTATGTGCATTAAACTGCCATTGGACCATCCTGAAGGTCTATCCTGCTACTGAAGTAAAAAAACTTTTTTTGGTTTCTAGAGTGGTTAAAAAGATAAAAAAAACCTGATTTTATAGTTTCATATCGTTTGGCAATTTTTTGTAGGTGTTTTCAGATGGTTCAGATTTTTTATACAAAAAAGTGAATTTCTCGTTTTTTTATACAGTAAAAATTAACGAATCAACGGTTTAACGTTGACTTACGTTACATTTTAAAAAAAAGTAACTTATTAACGATTAACGGAGTTAACTTTCTTGTTATCGGGCTAATTATTAACGACGCTAAATTTTTGATTAACGATGCCCAGCTCTGAAATCAATAATCATTGACCACATAAGGCCCGGTATGGATAAAGTGCTATGCCAGTACGCCCCATGCTTATATACTTAATATTAATGGTAATATTTCTAAATAAATGTCATAATTGCCAGTGACAGATCGCAGTTAGTTAATTTTATTATATTAGTACGCTATTTTTCCAATTATTTTATCCTGAAAATTAAATATAAAGTTTTCTTGATACTGTTGTTATATAAAAGACAAGTAATACATAATTATTAAAATTGTAAAAAGTAGTAATAAATGTTTAGTCAAAGCGCGGGGCACCAAGGCCGGGCCTGTATTTATATTATATTTAACTTATATTTAACCAAAATAGATCAATTACAATCGAATTTATCGCAAAGTTGTGCAATATTTTTCGAATTTTATTATCTTATGAAAGATAAATTTTTTTAATTTAATTAACTGAACCATTGAAAGGGTTCAGTTTGATAGCCTAATAACTACATTGCAATTATCAAAAAATAGATATGATTAAAACAGTATAAATAATGAAGGTATAGTTTTACCGAAAATGACTAAACTTTATCGAAAAATGTTCATTTGTATATTTTCTTGGTTGAGGGCATTTTTTATTATTATTATTACTGAAATGTGATGATAATAATATACTTCATGGTATGTCCACATATGTTTCCTAGAGTAAATCACCGTCATCTGAATCAACAACGTAAAATGACTTTTTCGTCATATATTTTTTTCTTTGGGATATATTTTGTTAATCGTCAATTTAATATATAAAATAAATTTAAATAAATAAAATCATGTATATTATAAAAAATTTACCATTTTCTTAACTGAGCATTGTTATTTCTAAATTTTAGATATTTTGTAAGTTATATCGTTTATTTAAGAAAAATACGCTTTATTCACGAACCAATCAGAATTCAGTTAGATTACAAAGTAAAATAGCTACGCGGTTTTGCATTAATTAATTATAATTGAGATCTGATCAAAAACTAATGACTTACTTTGTGGTATTTTAAAATAACTTTCTCAAAATTGATTGAAAGACGTTCTTAAATATTTTTTAATATAAACAAAAGTTATATTTAATATTTAATAATATTTAATGAAGAATGTGAACTGAATTATATGTGATGAACTGATAAAATTTGATGATGTCAACAATAAATGTAATATATAACAATAAAATTGATTTATTTATCAAATACAGTATTATAAATTACAAAAATACTCGATACATTTAAAATTAATTTAATGAAATCAATAACAATTTCTTCAGTTTTTCTAGCATCTTTAGCTTTCTTTTCGAGTTTGGTCAATTTTTTATCAATATGTCTGAACCCTCAATACTTTCTTCTTTTTTGAAAAGAAGGATAGAAATTAAATCACTAAATAGTTGTATTGTCGATAAACATTTAATGAAGAAGAAATTCTAAGCCGTTCTGGTGGAAACATGAGAGGGACATAAGCTATTAGATAGTTAAATTATTCTTTAATTTACATGTAAATACTACTCATTTCCCTCCGAAAAGGTTCAGAATGTTCGGATAACTCATGCATTACCTATTTGTGGCTCTTCAAATATTTTCGGATACGCTCAAGATGCATCTTAAATAATTGCATCACTTACTTAATTAAATAAATTGCATCAAACTATTTGAAATCTAAGACAAATTTCTCATTGTTTGTCATTGTTAAATTTATACCGAAATCGTTGCAGTCTTGTTAATTAGAAAATCTTTTTTTGTTTATTTACGAGGGAAATTTGAAATTAAATCTGTAACCTCTATACGTCAATATGTATGTATACGGTTTAAAAGTAATTATAATTTTCTTTGTTTAATTGAATTGCTTTTAAAGATTACTTTGTTTTCAAAAATAGATTAAAATAAATTTTAGATTAGTAATGTTTACTTATATACATTATAGAAATATTTTAATATATGAGAATTTAATAAAGTCATATTTATTTGTAAATATTTTAAACGAGTTGAAACCTAAATAAAAAATATCAAAATTAAAATAAGGTTTATTATTATTATTATTATACGATTTTATAAATATATAATGTAGCATACAATTTAAACTTACAATTTATTATTAACCCGAATTTTTAAAAATTCATTGAAAATATTATTTTGTTATGTATTGCTGCAAAAAAATATCTACGAGATCATTTTGTAATTATAATTATAATAATTATTTATTTCAGTTGTGTGTTGCCCAACAATTCGAAGAATTTTTCTTTTGGCTTTATGGTTTATCGGTTGTTTTCGTTATTAAAAACAAACTAATTAATGAATTTAAATATTTTCACTAAAAATTTAAATATAACACTATTAAATATAAAATATAAAATTATTAAAATATATTTTTGATGAAATTTTTCACTTAATTTTAAAATTTAAAATTTTGCTTACTGAGGAAATCAAAAATCATTTTTGGTGGTCAATATAACAAAAAATTATTAACTATCCACCATAATAAGAATTTATATTTAACAATATCATTTTTCAAAAAATGTGCATGAATATGATGTTAAAATTTTTCAAAAATCAATCTTGCAGAAAATTGAAACTGAAATATAATAAATTAATTAGAAATGAATTAAACATAAATTCAAGTCTGGCGCTAGATCCCTTGGTGCCTAGTGTAATTTTTTTGAAAGTTCACTTTTCATATTTTCAAATTTACTTATTTAATTTGTTACAAATTTGAAGCAAAGGCTTATTATTATCATTAACTTGCTTAATATTAATATTACATTATTATTATTATTATTATTATTATTATTATTATTATTATTATTATTATTATTATTATTATTATTATTATTATTATTATTATTATTATGAAATATAAATAATAAATATAATTAAAATGCCTAGCATAAACCATAATTTCAAAAGAATGAATGATCAATATAAACAATTCAACAATATTATTTATATTCCCTACTTTCTTTGTTTACTATTATCTACTTCTTTGATAAATGCGCTATTGCTGTTCTGTCTATTTAAAAATAAAATTTTTATTTAAATAATATTCATCTTAATTATTCTCAAACAATTAGTAGAGTTCAAATATTATCTGCCATTTTCGTTTTTGCATTTTGAATTTCTCTCCCTAATAATTTTCTCATTCAATAATATCAATAAAACTACAAAAAATATTTAATAATTTACTACTGTGAAATGCTACCAATGCGCTTTTAATTGATTCACTAAGATAATTCCTGGGGTGAAATGCCACGCATTTCATTGGGATCCGGATAATCTTTCTCACGGTGTTGCCGGGAGCATCAGATCCATGTATTCGTTGATATTAATTATTAATCACATGTCGATCAATAATTGATTACAAATCAATCCGTAATCATGACTGTCAGATCATTTAAATAAATCAAATTGAGGATAATAATATTATTATTATATTTATTAAAAAGCTTGGCTGTTAATCAGTAAATATATCGATGTTTTCATGATAAATTTACTGATTTCCGACACTGCCTTTTTCAAGTGATCAAAATAACTTGAAAAAGGCAGTACCGAAAACTCGTGAATATCAAGAACATCGATTTTTTTACTGATTAATAGTCAAGCTTTTTAATAAATACAATGTCAATTGAAAAGAAATCTGTGGTGAAAATTGAAAAAAGTTCTTATAATATTATTATTATTTTAAACAATTAAATGATAATTTAAGCCATTTGTTGCGAATAATATATTTAATACAAATGAAAAAATTTAATGCAACAGTTAATACAAAATATTATATAAAAATTTATGGCACTTACTAATAAAACCTTTCTAAAAAATTAAATTTTACTACTTCAGTGGAAATCAAAAAGTTGCTAAATCTATTTTATTGATCTATTAAAACAAATTCAAAATTGCAATTGAATTTATCAATTATGAGAAATTTGTAATCTCTTATAAAAGATGTTAGATTTTCCTCGGGAATCAATATAAAAATAGAAAAAATATAAAAGAATTTTTCAATATGTTTGATAAAAACTTGAAAAACAATTTCCTTAAAATAATTTTCGTTAAGAAAAAAAATATAATGATTATAACATTTATTTCTCATTTCACTTGTCATGCATGCCTAAGCACTACGAAATGATTGCGAAGTAGCCATCATTAGCGAGACAAATCATAATGATGGTCTTTCAATGCTCTTTATGTACAAATGGATGGCAAATTCAATCTTAGTGGAAAAATTTGTCTGATTTTATTATGATTGTCACAGTCTGTGCATTTGGCGTGAAATTTTCACGTAATTTTTATATAATTAACTTTAAACGATGGCACATTTATATAACTTAAAAGAAAAACACTATTCATTCCAAAACAAATTACGTTTCAAAGACATTGCTCTCATCTTCACTCAACCATAACAATAGCATAATTGATACAAACACTAAATAAATTGTCAATTGAATATTTATCGTATGGTGTAATTTCAGGAAGTTGTGTATTAATATGTTATAAAAGAAATTAATTTTTAGAGCACCAAGGATACAATATCATTTATTGAATCATATATAAATATATATGAAGGGATATGAGGGATAATTAATGTCTGATTTTTTAACTAATTGTAAATTTAACGAATTATGCTAAATAATATCAGTAATAATATGTAATGTGATACGTTATGTTATGTTGTGTGATAGGATTGTTATATTATAAAGAAGAGTTCGTTGAGCTCAGCAGAGTCTTCTTTAAAAAGGGTGTATCGGGATAGCTGAGGTTCTTGTATGTGTGTGAGTAGATTAAAAATTATTTAAATAACAAACTAATAATAAATTTACAACAACTTTTATTAATCTCAAGTAAAATAAAACGTTCTTTAAACTTTTTTTTTATCTTCAACATTTGAATTTGTTCCAAGATAAAGTCTTCGAAGCATAACGATAAAAATCATTTGAATTCTCTGCTTTCTTTTTTGAATTTTTCGTATGGTGTTATGGCGATATAGATTTTTTTATTTCCATGTTTGTCGATTCTCTATAGTGTTGGGTATTTTGTGCAAGTCGGTATAACTCTCTGACTTTTTTGTGTTCTTTTTGAAATTAAGTTAACAACCCAAAACAAAAATCTTTATTTGAGACTAATACAATTACAATTTGGTTACACTTTTTATTGATTCAACCACACTTGATACAACCCTTTTTTGGTCTGCATTTTTCATTACTAATGTAAATCTTACGTAGGGATAAATCTTCCAACAGTGTGTCCATTTCTGGTACGCTCGATTTAAAATATTCCTTTTACACTATGTTCAAAGTTTTCTTTGTTACTCTCGCTAAATTTCTCGTTTACTTTTCTTCGACCAACTGGCAATTCTGTTTTCTTGCAGGTTGCTTTTATACCCATCTCGTAATTTGATTTCGCTGTGTTAAATTAGTTTGGATCCAATTTCCCCCCGGGCTTCCTCTTGTCGCTTTGAGGAATTTACTCGTCTCCTTTGACTGCTTGCCACAATTTGATGTTGAGTCGGCTAATTTAATTGTCTCTGACAATTCAGGTTCTCTCACATCGCTCGGATTTTCCATTGTCCCGGGTGTCCCATTAGCTCGGATTCTGCAATAGTTAGTTAAATTTTAATTAATTTTAGTATTTTGTAATTAATTCCTTCTAGGGAGCCCCCTACACAGTTTAAATAAATAAACAAACACTACATATATTGATTACATACACACATACACTATATAATTTCATTTAATATTCAAGTATGTTACAAACACACACATACACCTGGAAACATTATCGAAATTATTCATGCCCAGACATAAATAAAATCTCTATATATAGTTTCTATATTTATGTGAATATTATTATTATTATTATTGTTAGTCTACTATATAATAAAAACAAAGAAAATATTCACGAAACTTTATTCTCGATCTACAATTTTAGACAAATGAAATCGTCAAAGAGATTTCACTAAAGCCCATTCAACGAATCTTTGGTATCGATACGCACATCAACTCCATCCGATGATGCATGGATATTCCGTTTCCAGTTTCTTTATGTTTCTATTGATTTTGACGTTCCATAAGAACTTATTTACGAGATCATAAATCCATATTCTCGTACGATTGTGGACATATCATAGTTGTTGGTCGGTCTCTCATCAGGTCGTTCATATCCGGGTAGTAGAACTTTTACCGCTCCACAATAACAGCAACATATTAATCTAAAAATGAAATATTAAAAATTAAAATAATAAATTAATATTTAGCATAATGTTCGATTTAATTTCTAATAGATGTTGATGTATTATACATTTCAAAACTGATATGAAATGAATAAACATTTTGTTTTAAAAAAATTTCAACCAATCAGATTTTGGCCAATATAATGATTTTGTTTTGAATGTTAGTAACAAAATATTTGTAGTCTGAATTTCGCAATCCTAGCACAGCTACTTTACCACTAGCAAAGAAATTAACACAAAAGATTATATTTCAACAATCTGAGAGCAGGAAATAGTTCTGATTCCAACATACAATAACATTTTCTTGACATATTGTATAAATTGATACTATGTCCCATGTCAATAGTAACCGTAATTTATTGAATTTTAATATTATTTACTCGATATAGTAACTAGATATAGAAAAATACTATCGGGTATTTTCCGCTTCTATCAACAATTTGCTGTGGTTTTCCATTTGGGAACGTCATTTTTGACACATCAAAAATACCTTTATAATTTATATTTGATAACATTATTAAAATATTTATGAAATATTAATCTTTATATACCATTTTTGGTATGAATTCATTAAACTGTATAATATAAACAAAAAACTATATTTATAAAACTTAATAATGAATTTAAGAAATGATGCGGTATTCCAAATCGATAGCCGAAGCGGTAGTGGAAAACCCCTGTTTGTTTGTAAGTTATTAATATCTCAATTATTCAAAACAAAATTCAACAATATTTATTGGCATCGGAGTGCAGACGAAGAACATGGATTGACTAGTCAAATCGATTAATCGATATATTTCTTGATTTCACACAACAATGTCCTGATAATTCACGGATAAAAACTGATATTTTCAATTAGAAAAAACCCATGGTTTAAAAAAGTTGAAAACATGCTTGAGTAATAATGATGTCAAGTAGTTGATAAAAAATTACTGGTAAGAAGAGTTCGTGTAGATCCGTCAGTATTAGCTGGTTATCAAATGGATCTTAATTCTAAACATGCAATTCATCCATTGAAAACAAAAGAAATTGTATAATTTGCTATTGCCAAAGGTGCTTCTTCATTTTATAAGGAATAATTATATGATGATAGAAGAATGCCTAACTTTATTCCGATAACATTTCCAAGTGAAACTCAATATAATGATTCGTACACTACTTCAAGTTCAATATACAAAAACTTTGGTGTAACATCTTTAATTTTATCAAAAAATACTGATTATAGAGAAACCTATATTCAAGATTTGGATAATGATATTTACTGTTCTACTTATATGCAGAGTATGGTGAGAAAACTATTTGGATAAAAACTTGAATTGTGGTATGCCTCTTGAAGAATTCAAAAACGAATACTCACATTCACGACCTTCGATCTAAATATTGGCTCGTTCCATTGATTCCCCAGGGTCACTTGAGTCTCGGTTCCTCTCGTGACTCCTATCGATGCTTCTTGACTTGAAGTTTGCATTTTCTTGTGTTTTGTTTCTAAACATTCAAAATAATTCCAGTGTCAGCGAATTCTATACTGATTGAGATTGTGCCATCGGTTGGTCCTTCACTGACTGGATGTCCGTTCAATATTAGAATCGGTCAATTGCCAAAGAAAACAAAACAAAGAAAATTCCCTACGTGTCGCTCTGTGGTCCCAATTTTGAATCGGTTTGCATCAGTTAATTTCATGTAATGGATAGAAAAACCACGTCTGAATTAAATATTTTTATATCAAGAATCACATATTTCGAATTATGTTAGACTGGCAATTATTCAAATTATAAACCAGTGTATTTAAGTTATATATATATTATATTTAAGTTGGTTGATAATAACCAGATAGGTTTCCTGACCTCTTTTGTATTCATTTATTTCCTTACAATCATAGTTACAATTAACCCCTAGCGTCTTTAAATAGCGATCTGCTCTCATTCTACTCGCAAATTTCCTTAAATTCAAAGTTTAAGACTGACCCGGAAAAGTCTGGGCAGGGATCTGCTCTTATTTCTTGTTTATTAAAGCAGGATGATCTGCCATATATTAAGTGAAACAATTATAATTTTCATTCTATGTGGTGATGATTTTGGGCCAAGAATGTTGATCTTTGTATTTAAATGTGATTTATGTATGTGGTTGTTATGCGATATAAGTCATTTACATTAATTAAAAAAGTTATCTATCACGCCGGCTTCCGGGATTCGGATACGGTGAACCCCTGGTAATGTGTTGGGACTTTGGAGCTACGCACGAACTAAAAATTTGCCATGGCCTCAATCGATTTAATTATTAATATTGACACCACATGTGGACACCGTCGATGCTAATCATTGTACACACATGTCGCCAAGAAGTTCCTAATAGACCGGTTGGTAAAACTACTCCGTTTACACGTTGCAGTACAGTTCATTTTATTTGCTTTTAAATGCAGTTGGCTGTGGGCAAGAAAAAGAAAGAATATAGGGTTGGAACAATTTCACTTATTCAAAAAGAAATAGAAAAACAAACGATAATTATGCACAACCTTATATTCTTATAACATTATAAAATACTGATTGAGGGCGTTAATAAACTAAATGAGAAAATTGAAAAATTTACACATTTAGGAAGTGGATGGCGAGTGATCAATATAGAGGAAATTGATTTTATCATGACCAAATTTGCACCTATTAGTAAATTATCCGGCCAAAGCTATATACGTACCCCATCTGCATTAAATGCCAAAAAGCTATTATTAATGTGCAAAATGATGATCACATGTGTTTTATGTATAATATACTTGCAATACTAAAACAAAATGAAATAGTTACATACCCCCAGAGAGTTAGTAATTACACAGAATTTTTTAATGAATTAAATTATAATTCTGTCACAGACTGCCCAATGAGATTGTGTAATATTTCAAAATTTGAAAAGAAAAATGAGGAACAAAAATTAACTATAAACGTTTTTTCGTTTAAGGTTACTAATATTGATGAAAATGTTTCTAATGATTTTGTGACTCACCATCCACACAATTGAATATAATACATAGATCTAAGGTTACAGATGATATATCTATTTATTTATTATTACTTAGTGAGAACGAAAAATATCATTACACTGCCGTTACAAATTTAGTGTAACTAATGTCCACATTGCCTGGCCGGTTTCAGATATAAGAAAATATTTGACCAACATGTTGCTCTTTGTTGTAAAAATCACTTTATACGTTGCCAAAATTTAAAATTAACCAACTTTTCAAAAACAATTACGCCATTGTTTGTAATCTATGCTTATATCAGCAGGGCTTTAATTATTAAATAATTTTAATTATTCAAAATCATATTTTTATTTCCTTGGACCTGACTGTATTTTTGAATTTTTGCGAAAAGTGGAGGAAATTAGTTTACTACTAAATGGTTTACTACTACATTTTCCATAATTTCGGGTAATTTACTGTCATTTTCCAAATTTCTAAGAGTTTTAAATTCGAATTTTATTAATTAAATTATAATTTAAATTGCATCTCTTTGCTTCTCTCTTACTCGTAGAAAGGTGGAAAGGGATGAAGCTCGTAAAGTATCGTTAAATTGCATATTTTTAGTATTAAAAAAGTCAGTAATAAGAGATTGTTCACACATTTTTTGTTCCTTCACATGTACACCTTTCTTATATGGAAAATAACATCTATAATATAAAAAAATTCAATAAACTTATATTATGAAAAGATAAACTCACCTGTGTGTTGAATTTTTATGTTTCATGAATAATAACATTTACTATAAAAATAGAGAAAGGAGTAGGAAATAACATTATCACGCAATCTCGAGACAGTAAAAATGCATGTAGACTTTTGATGTGTAGAAAGGTTACATGAAATAATTATATTTAAAAATTGTATTATTGAAATATTTATTGAAAAAGAAATGGCGGAAAAACTTTTAATCAAAATTTAGACAACTTTACTCTGACTTGTTGAGAAAATGAAATATCGTAAAATTTATTTTATAGTTTTAAGAAATTTAATAATCTTTTACAGCATTTCGTTTCGCAACAGTGAAGAGATGATTATGTTTAATTCTTACTGAAGATAATGGCAGGTGATATTTGTTTTAGCATAAGATCAACAATACCAGAATGCATTGTCGAACCACTTGACAAGACTGTATTGCTACAAAAATCTTTACGAATATCCACATCGCATTTCATTGTGCTGTTATATGTCATCTCATGAATACCAGCAGTTTCCATTCCCAAAATGATTACTCGAACAAAGTCCTGGATATGTGAATCTTTTATATCTAATATTAATAACTTGATCAATAATAATAACTTGATCTGGAGCGTACAAAGAAAGAATGACTTAACATACGTCATTGATATATTAAATGTCTCCAACATAATTTGAGTCATGGATTCTCTATCAGCTTTGTGAATATCGAAAAGAACTTCTCCATCAGTTATTGAAGAATATTTGCTATAGATAAAGAAAGGAAGATATAAAAGAATGTTTAAGGAATGCCTCATATCTTGTAAAGAACTTTTATTCACTTATAAAACAACTGATCAGTAAACAGATTCCGAAGAAAACAATTTCAGAATTCATTTCTTTTTAGTAATTGTAGAAACTATATTAAAATCTTTAAAAGACGATTTGGATTTTTATCAAATCTCATTCATGTAGTAGTTTAAAGTGGTTTTGAATGACTTTTTTCATGATAAATTCAAATTCAAATCAGCTAGGCTTTTCTGCCGTAGTTCATCTGTATCCCTCGCTATCTTTGATATTTTCAAATCTTCATGGAAGGACGAATAAATCGATAGTGGGTGTCTATCGGAAATTAATAGGCCAGTTAATTAATTATCTTCCTAAAGACTAATATAATTGGATACATTAAATAGGAATTTAATTGGTAAATAAATGATCCAATTGGATCGAAGCCGATTTATCTATTTATATTAAAATGTAATTTATAATGGTTAGTTAAAAGAAGAAATGTTGGTCAAATTTGCAGTTGTATTGGTGTCAGTATTTTTGATAAATGATTCATTTCAGTTCCTTGAATCAATGCCCGACGAGCGAACATTACAAAATTTCATCAAACGTTACCATATATGGTCTTCGGCTCATTCGTTTCGTCAAAGACCCAAATATGTCAATCCTAGAGAGAAGTCACTCGAAGATGATAGGTATAACATCATGCGTTGGGGATGAAGATTCGGAAGTGTTTTCAAATTATTTTTTAACTGAAAGATTTTCATAATGAAATAAAAATTTTTTCAAAGGTTTCATTTACATTTATGCTCCTTAATATAAATATAATTTCATTGGTTTTGAATTATTTAATAATTATTTTAATTTATTTATTAGTAATATTATTTGAAATTTTCAATTAGATACGAATTTTTCTGATAAATTTATTATAAACTAACGTCACTTTTATAAGTAAAATCAATGTTCATATTTATATTATATTTTTGATCTTATTTGACCGCATTGTTCATTTTTTTCAATAAATTTTCAATTTAACTCATTCATAAATAGTAACAGATTTAGGTTCTGTTGCATGCGATTAGAGGAAACTAGAAATATTTTAAAGGATGACGACAAGCTTTGAGATACTAACTTTCCGATTGTTGAATTGAATGCTGCAGAATGCAAATCAAGTTACTGAAAGCTACTATACGTCAATTTACTACTTACTGCATCATTATATAGTGTCAGTAATGAGACTTTATGTAGGCAAAAATTTGTGAACGTTGGATACTATAATTTAAAATTTCAATTATTGAATTACTGATCATTGACAGGCTTAGAAATATCTCTTTCCCTATTTGAAGTTAGTATTAAGTACGTTCCACAGTTCCATTCTGTTTATATTGGATTTGGTGTTTTTCGTCATATATGTTGGGTTATAGAGTTGGTGATAAAGATTAAATGTTACTCTGACTCAAAGCGTGTCTTTGACCGATCAAACAAATAACACTTGACAACAGAAATCGTTATTGATAATCACAATTAAACTTTCACTTTACACTGATAATCAATTCAACACTCTGCTTGGTGACTATACAATGCTTATTGCAACACTCAGTGAGGAATAGCACTTGCGTACAACACCGGATAAAAAGATCACAAATTACTGATTGGTTTATCAACTGGGACTTTGAGTTGGTTGTTTTCTTTGACCTTCACAAATTTATTCAAATACTCAAGTAACTTCTTTTTGTTTTATTTTTCAACTAATTCTTTTCTTCAACTCTTCTCCAATAATTATTCTTCACAATTATTTTCTTTACTATTGTTTTTCACAAATCGTTTATCCAACAACGTTTCGTCCAACGTTGTCTAAATTTTTCCAATAATTTTCTCCCAAGTTTGTTGTCTCTCAAATCGTCTCACAAATTGTCTCTAATTTTGTTCTGATTTCGTGTCCATCAGTTTTCCTTTATATAGTTATTTTATTTGTGGCACTGGCAACAGATTTTGTTTTCCATTTTCCTTTTCCTCTACGTCAGCCTTATCTCTGACAGATATCAAGATATTTTTCCATTTTCCTTTTTTGTTACGCCGCCTTCTCCCGACAATTTCGCTATCTTTGACAGCTGTCAAGATACGGCTTTTCCCTTATTTTGATTTTCTGGAATTTGGAATTCCACCTTCATTTGTACTTCTTAATTAACAGTAACCCTTGTTTTAATTTCTTATTTGTTTCCTTCTATTTGATTTATCTTTCTCATTTTTAATTTCTTTTTACTCCCGTTTTCTTTTCTGAGTTCCCATAGATCGTCCCATTTGTCATGACGAACTTCTCGCAGGTAATTCATTCATTTATTATGTTATTTTCCATAATATATATAAATATAAATAATATAGATATTGTAAACATAAAAAATATGTATTTATGAGGAAAATAGTAACGGTTATTAATAATAATTAGAATAACAAATGACATTAAGCATACAGTTACAAATGTTTATGATGCGGGGCCGTAGATTCTGCAAATTTATTTAATAGCCTATGTATATTCTTTGACTTTGATCTTTCGTCTTCGATACTTTAGAGTGCTAAAATTAATAGATTTTCTTCACTCATGACGTTTCTTAAATACTATTTATGTCCCAAACTTGCTTTAAACTTTGGACTATACCATTTAATTAACCATTTAAAAATCCCCATGATTTAAGTTTGCTAGTTGTCTTTACTATCAGTATCTATTGATACCATACGAGTATTTATGTTATTTAAGTTAGGTATAATAAAAATTTTATTTTAGTTATACTTTTTTCATTGTAACTTAAAAATTACCTATAATAAACATGCTCTTCATAACCAAACGGTAAAAATTTAAAAATACATGTAAATTGTTTTAATATCTTGAACTAAAATTAAAAATGTAATGAATACATTTTTTAACAATTTAAATCTTTTTTAAAGGTTTGAGCACGCTTCAAACATACATCACATCATAATGCTTGTGTCTATCAAGTTAAGAGGTTTTCATTTCCAATTTTTCCATTGCAAATTTATTTGGTGACAAATCAAAATTCTAGTATTTAACAACATTTTGCAGCTTTTAAAATGTTAAAATTTTCATTTAATGTTTTATTTTAATATTATTATATTAATGTTATCTTTTAATAATTTGGTTCTGAAAAGTAGATAAAATAAATGACATGCCATAAAGCTCTACTAACAATTTATTTAATATTTTTATTAACCTGTTAACCGAGTGGAACGTATATATACGCCTGAGTAAATAGTAGTGACTACAAGTAGGACGCATAAAAACTCAAAATATTTGTGGTGTGCTTAAACGGGCGGGACGTTTATTTTTGTGATTGGTAGATGTTTTGAGTTGATTTTAAAACCACGATTGCGTGATTTGCATTAATCAATTAAATGTATCGGGCGTGGCGTAATAATGTGCCTTTAGGGTAAAGGGCACCCATTGCAAGTTGCATAATTGGAAAGTGGTTTACAGGTTATTAATTAAAATATAAAATTAACATAACCCAATTAAAACAAAACACTAAAATAATAATTAATTAAAATTTTTAAATAATTAAAACTGACAAATTTCAATGTCACTAAAAATAAAAAAACATTAAATGAATAATCATTTACTATTAAAATATTTGAATTTCTATTATATATTTAAATTTGCAAAATAATGATAATAATTCACAAAAATAAACGACAATTATCAATAGTAATTTTGATCAAATTTTATTCTAAAATTTAGGAAAACTTTTATTTAAATTAATGAATAAAACAGTAAGACTGGCGACAGATTTTTATTTCCCGATTATTTTGTATTATTTTTTACAGCTACTATTTGTGCTCACGAAAAACTTACAGTTTAATACGATTCGCCTCAATTTTATCGACAATTTATTGTTTTCAATCTTTAAAAAACATTTTCATTCAATTAAAAGATAACTATATTATTAAAATGAAATATAAATATTTATATATTTATACACATAATGATATATGTAAATGTGTACTTGTATGTGTACTTGTATGTATGTGTATCAATATGTATGAATATTAGGGTTATGACATTTTGGTGACCTCAAATTTACATAACATTAGCAGATGAGTATTATCATCTTATTGGTGGATATCGGATACGACATGGTTTTCTTACAAAAATATTCCCAACTAAAGGAAAGGACGGGAACAGGTCACAAAAGTGAACAATTATATGCCAACGGATATAAAGTTGAAATGGACATACACTTAGTAAACGCAATTATTTAGCCAAATATTTCCCGGTTTCAAATACTCAGTTGGTATTGATTATCTCGGTTTCTTTCAACTTCTTTTTGTATTTAATGACTAGGTCTTTCCATACAGCCCTTACTATACCTCCTCCTTCATACATCTTCTATAAGTTTGCTTGTTGATATAGTTCTCGTTTCGTTCTATTTCTGAATTTGGAGAATAGTAGAGATGACAAATCAGTAACAGAAATAGTGAGGAAAATCAGACAGATATTTGATAATGAGGTAGAATTGAGAGAAATACGATGAGAGAAAACCAAATAAAATTAATAAAACAAGCAATTGATCAAGCAAGAAAATATATTAATAGATTGAGAGAAATATGGCCGAAGTTAATGAAACAATTTATGAAAGATGTACGAGACACTGAGATCATGAGATTCGAAAATAAACGGTCAACTGAGTTGATATCGCGATATGGAGAATACGAGAGATAAAATTGCGAACAAGAGTTAATAAAAATAAGTGACCAAATGAGGAGAAACAAATACTAGAAGTCGATCCTGATTGCCAAATAGATGAGTTATGTTGGGCAAAAAACTGAATTTTAGACCCAAAATTAGGATTGTGATGGAATGCATCGGCGCATAACACGCATATACCCAGCATTAAGTGTACTCAAAATAAAACATAAGAAACATAAAGTAAACAAAAATAACAGAAAACACTGTACACAAAAGTAAAATACCCAAATTAAAAGAAAAATCAGAAAGAAGTACTACATGAAACTCACACAATTACAACCAGAACACATAGCAACATTAAACAAATTTGAAGTACGGCGATAAAAAATATATAAACGGAAATCAGAGAAATCTCCATAAAATCAAGACAAAAAATAATAGAAAGATATAATAGAGAACAAAAAAAAATCCAGAACAACTCATCAAAAGGCAAAATCCGTCATGACCGCCAATTGACTTAATAAAATTAACAAAAACTAACATTTATGTATTATAATAGCAAAATTTACAAAAAGAATTAACAAAAAAGCAAATAAAATAAGAATTATATACTAAAATATTACAAAATAGTATGGAATGTTCTGGAAATGCCCATATACATCACGGTGGGAAATTTTTTTAAAAATAAATCAGAAATAAAATTTGGAAAATAAAAACAAAAATTAATTAACAAAAATCGCCATTAAAATAATTAAAATATTTCGAATTTGTTTTACTGTATCAATGCACGCACACATACTCACACACCAAAAATAGGTTATATATACCGATGCATTTCGTTCATATTTCACTCTTACGCCAAATTTTTTTCTGTGTACAATTTTGAAACATTTGTATGGAAGTAAGGAAGATTTCTTTGACTATGAATATACTTGTATATTAATCATTGTTTGCTATATTTATTTTTTTTGTTATTATCATTACCTTTACCGTATGAGTGTATTTTTTAATATGATCCTCGTTTACATTTTGATGTTGTCGTTAAACGAGATCCCAGCACGCCCTACATCTACCTTTTTACGGGTCCACAACCAATAAGAACAAGACAGCAAACCTATTACAGGGGCGAACAAATGTTTTTGCTAGAGATACATAAAAGAATTGCTTCTGCCAATATATATATATATATATTTATGTATGTTTCGTACTAAGATCAATCTTCTCAAGAATGCTAAATGTTAATAATGTAATGTTAAATATTTTGTTAAATATTTTTAAAAATTGCATTTGTTTGAATTTATTAAAACATTAAAATATAACTTCGTTTTTTTTGCTAGAAATCGAAAAGTTTAAAATGGTTGCGACATCTCATTAACTTTGTGACAAAACTTTATTAATATAATATATAAATAATAATTATTTAGAATGCATTCCACAATTTTCAATAATGTCATTTAGTCTCTTTGGAATTGATCTGTATAGATCAAATATTATTTGGTCCGGTATTAGGTTTCATTTTTCTTAAATACTGTCTCATAATTTGATAGATGTTTTCGGAGTTCTTTGATATACTATTTCCTTCAAGATCGACCATAAATTTTTTATGATGTTTATGTCAGGTGATTTTGGGGGCCAATCACTTATACTGACTATTTGCCTTGAAAATTTTACCAATGAGAACATTGTCGATTTAAATAGAGATTTCAAACATTTCCACCTTAACCGATCCCTCACCAAATATTTATACCCTTTAAATACCTCCTTAAAAATCATATATTACCATCTTAACTGAACCTTCACTAAATCCAACCGACTTTAATATATCAGCCCTTTAATATATCAATTCTCTTAAAATATGAATTTTATTTAATTGTTACAGACATTCTTCCATTGAAATAATTTATTATCTAAATTCATGTAGTAAAAGCCCACTAATAGATCAAAATTCACTAAAATCAATATTTTCTACAAATATTTCACCACATTTACCATCAAATACCTAACTAGAGATGAGAAATTGATCATAATTCTTCATCGATTCAGCCAATTATAGCAATTATAACATGATATATCTTTCAAAATCACAAATTTCAGTATATTTTACAATAATTTTCAAGTATATTTCAAATATATCATCATGATAAAATTAGCTGGTTTCAACTTTAGATTTTCAATATTTAAAAGTTCATCAATATTCTTAGAAAATATATGAAAAAATTATTTAGTCAAATTCAATATCATTACAAAGTCATCATAAAAATTAAATAATAATCACTTGATTATTGTAAAAACTCTAATTATTAACCTACCTGTCATTAAAATAATTTTTATTTAAAATTAAATTTAAAAACAAGTCAATAAAAAAGTCAATAAATTAATTAAATTTGTCTTACAATTAACATTAAAACCTTAAATTTTTAAATATTCTTTCAATTAACATGAAATTCACAAAAAATGTTAGTAATAATGTTAGTAAAATCCCACTAACTCTAAAAATTACCAATGAATTTAATGCTAAATAATAACCAAAATTGGAGAGTTGCATTTCCGTATAATCCCGTTTTCGTACAAATTTTGTATTGCTTCTTCAATTTTTGTTTCCAAATTCAATGGTTGACGATATGGTTTTATGTTTATCGGTTCACCTTTTGTAATTATCTTATGTTTTACCAAATGCGTGCGACCCACATCCTATTTATCCGCCATAAACACGTTTCCACTGTTCGTTATTATTTCCTTCAATTTACTATCCTCATCAATCTTTAGATGTTCCAACGCTCGCGTCAATCTTTCTCCATCCTTTATTTGTCTGCCGAATTTTGCTTCAATGTTACAAATATAGTTCTTGTCTTTTTCACTAGATTCGATATCTTTCTTATTTGTCAGCCTATATCCAAATGCTTCTTGTAATTCTACTCCTCCAATCACCTCTGGTGTCACTTTCTCCGCCACAATGAATCTAACTTCCTTAGAAATATCTCCGATAGTTACTTTAACCTTTGTTCTTCCAATTGTCTCTATCGTACTTTCGTTTGCACATCGTAACTTATCGTCGCTTCTCATCAATTGGTGTCCTCGTAACTTGTTAAAACAGTTCACACTCATTACATTTATTCGTGCTCCGGTGTCTAATAAACAGTCGAAAATTTCCCCATTCATCATTACTGTTACACTAGGTCTTCCCTGCAGCTTGTTATATACAATTTCTACCTCCTGCCCGTTTCAATTGTTCCAATTCTTTCCACTTCCTCTTCAAACCTTTCTCTCCTTAGGAACCTGTATACTTTCTCACTTACCCTTCCTACATTCTCCCACTTTTCTACCCCTTGAGGATATCCCGTCGACTTTTCTGTTGTTATATGGCTCCAACCAACTCCTCTACTGGCGGAGCCCTTTTGTATGGGTACGTCCTACTAAAATTATCTTCATTTGTCTCTACGCACGATTCCATTTCCTCTTCTTCTTCGATTCCATTAATCCGGCTGTATCTGTTTCCTGTCGGTCTTTGTTTCTCTATTGATTTCTTGTAACTCGACTTTGTATAACATTCTTCTGATCTATGATCATTTTTGTTGCATCTTTTACACCGTATTTCTTGACATAATCTTCTTATATGGCCTTCTTTCCCACAACCAAAACATCTTGGCACTTTTTTATCTGGACAATTCCTACTGATATGTCCGCTTCTGTGACATGTCCAGCACTCTATTTTACTTCTTACTGGACATTCTATTTTCGTGTGGCCTATTTTGTGGCATAGCCAGCACTCTGGTTCTTCTCGTCGCCTGACTTCTTCTCTTTCATCTTTCTGCTTGTACTGTCCTCTTCTCTGTGGATCCTGATAGACCACTCTTGCATAACTTTTCAAAGCGTTTATCTGATCTCTCTGTTTGTCCACTTAATATACCAGAATTAATGTTTCCTTTATCTCCTCTGTGCTTTTTATCTTCCGCAATATTACTTCTTTCTCAACTTCTTTATTCTCAGCACATACTATCAACATCTTTGCTGTTATTTTCTCTTTGGTGAATTCTATATTCTCAAACAACCTGTCAACAAGGTCCTCCACTTTTTAAAATATGTTTCAATTTCTTCGCCTCTTCTTTTATAATTCAATAAACTTTCCATATCCTTTATTACGTCTCTTTCGTGATCAAATGCCATTCGTAACCTGGCTTGAAATCCTTCTGCTTTTTTAACCGTTTTCGCATATTTCTCCAATAGATCCTCGTCGATCATGCATGCGGTTAATCTTTCCTGTTCTTTTTTATTGATGCCTTTAGCATCGAAATAGATCTCGGATCTTCTGATGAATTTTTCCAAGTCATCACCTTGACAGAACACTTTTGGCAATAATCTTTCGGTAATCGCGTCGGTGTTTACCGCTGCCACCATATTAGGATTCTCATCCGTTTTTAAATCACTAAATAATTCCATAAAATTTTATTTAATAAAAGATATCTCAAAAAACTTGTCTGTTCTTATTTTTGTTATTTAAACAAATTTCAGATTTTCTTAAAATATTTCTTTGATAAATTTCTTCTTTTTAAAATATTTTTCAATAAAAATATTTTTAAAATTTTTACCAAATTTCTTATTAATCTTTAAGAATCTTTTAACTTCCTCATAATAATAATAATAATAATAATAATAATAATAATAATAATAATAATAATAATAATAATAATAATAATAATAATAATAATAATAATAATAATAATAATAATAATAATAATAATAATAATAATAATAATAATAATAATAATAATAATAATAATAATAATAATAATAATAATAATAATAATAATAATAATAATAATAATAATAATAATAATAATAATAATAATAATAATAATATTAATAATAATAATAGTAATAATAATACCCTTGTGAGATGTTGAGTGTAACCAATACCATTGTGAGCAATAGCCATAAGGGGACAAAATATCTTGTCGGATAAACTCAGAGTATACCTTTTGTTTGATATACATATCATAAGGTTTTGAAAAAAATTCAAAAGTTTTTAACTCTTTGAAGGTTATTGAACCTCCGTAGACCTTCGATGGTCTCAAATACTCACCATTCAAATATCTTTTGAATGAGCTATTCAATAATAAAAACCATTGGCGGGAACTCTGGGAATTTAAATTTTAAAAAATTTAGCATGACTCATCGCATGACTCATATGACCCCGAGAATGACCTTGATGAGTCATCTAATGAGTCACGTGACCTTGAATGAGTCATCGGATGAATCATATGACATTGAATGAGTCATCGGGCGAGTCATATGACCTTGAATGAGTCATTGGATGAGTCACATGACCTTGAATGAGTCATCGGATGAGTCATGGTCTTTGTTTCAATGACCTTGATGAGTCATATGTCTTTGTTTAAAATTTGACATTGAAAAAAAAATTTTTAATGGCGAGAGGTAGGGGGTATGTCTTGGTCCCAGAGGGTCGCTGGTTTAGTGGGCCGCTATCCCTCTAACTTTAAATGAATGGAAGTTCCAAAAATGCATAAATACAAAAACACAGATTATTTAATTAACTAATTATAAAATTTATACGTCATCATTTAGTATAAGCTATAAACAAAGTTTAATTATTTCAGGCAAAATGTTAAAAAACGTATAGGGGTGTATAGAAGCGTGTAGGAAATCTAAAGAAAGGAAATTTCTTTGCGCTGATTGATCGTCGTAAAAAATATTGAAGAGTTGTTAATTTCACTTCGGTCTAAAACAAGGGCAAAATACGTACATTTTGTTTGAAGAAAACAAACTTTAGCAGGAATTATTAAGTAATAATAACAGTCAGACAGATTTATAAGAAATATAATTTTGTATTGCAAGATTTGCTCCATTGTAAATTATTCAAAGTGACTTTTATAAAATATTTTATCTTGAGTAACTTGTGGATTAAAATTGTATATATTTTGTTAAAAAAATGTAAATATTATCGGGATTTAGGTAATAAATAAGGAACACGTTGAGTCAGAGTTGTTGTAATTATATTCATGCCAAGACTTTATTGAAACAATATATTAACATTAAATTAATATATATGATTTTTAATCTTTGAAAAATGTTTGATTTTTAGTTTCAAATGTAAATCAAAAAATATGAAATGAAGATAAATGATCAAATGTGAAATTGAAAGACTAAAACTAAATATGTCGGAACTTTTTTTGTTTAAATGTAAATAAATTTATTTATTAAAAAGCTTGAAGACTATGTTTTGAAGCTTTTTAATAAATACAATGGAAAGAAATCAGTGGTGAACTTGGAAAAAAGTTTAATCATTAATAATAATCATTATTATCATTAAAATCATTCATTCTCAGTAGGTTTGAAAATTATTTTATTTTAATTCGCAAGATTTTGTAGGTAAGTAACATATATCTGTAGAGGGATAACGGCCCATTAAACCAGCGGCCCTCTGGGACAAAGACATACCCCTTACCCCACACCCCCCGCCATTAAAAATTTTTTTTCCAAAGTCAAATTTTAAACAAAGACATATGACTCATTCAAGGTCATATGACTCATCCGAATAATATTTTGAAAAATAATAATATGACCTTGAAAATAATAATATGACTTTGAAACTTGATTTTCTTTACAAATTGAACATCGTTCAGTTTTTCCGTTAGCTTATTTTCAATCAAATCGGCTTTTGCTATCCATTCATAAATCAATCTACTATATCCCCGTTTCAACTTTAAATAAATGCAACTCCAAAAGTATTCATTCAGTGAATCGTTGTTTACCACTGTTTTTTCTAAATACATTAAATAACTTTAAAATGCATTTATCATAATTAATTAAATCAATCAAATATTCAATAGAGGAATGTTTGAAAATTTTTAAAATATTTTTGATTTTCTTATCAGTGTAAATATCGTGATTATTTATAAAATCTTCAACTGTGCTGTTAAAAAATTTCAATGAACGCTTATCTTCGGAATAGGTTGGACTTAATTTTTCCATATTTCTAGTAGGACTTCTTTGCTATAAATGACATATATAAAAAATATTGACAAAATAATAAAGTTACTAAATGTGTTTTGTGATTTACACAATCATATTCATACTTGTAGAAATCAGTAATAAATAAATTTCTTAATGACTAAATTACTTTTGTTTTCACATTTATAAAAATTGAGATAGCCAATCAAATTAGTGTTTTCAAAATGTAGAAATTGTAACCATGGTTGAACCTTCAAATGTCTAAGTAACATCATATTGTATAACAATAATAATAAGCATGACTAGTACCCTTGACACCTGTTGAGTGTGACCAGTACTCATAGGGGGACAAAATATTTTTTGTCGGATAGACTAGGAGTTTATATAATAATAATAATAATAATAATAATAATAATAATAATAATAATAATAATAATAATAATAATAATAATAATAAATAGGAGTTTTACAACATTTATTTCAAAAATACACTGCATGAGATTCATCGATTATGACACCACAACTCTGACACTACTACAGTTTTTTCAAACATAAGGAACAAATAATGATATGACCTTGAAAATAGTAATATGACCTTGAAAATAATAAAATAATAATTATAAAGTTATAATAATGTTATAATAATAATAATAATATTAATACCCTTGGGACATGTTGAATGTGACCAGTACCCTTACGACAAATACACATAGGGGGACAGAATATTTTGTCGGATAAACTTGGACCATATAATAATAATAATAATAATATTGATTAAAACTTTGAAAATAATAATAATACTATTGATAGTAATACATAATAAATCTTCTTAAAGTTTGGGATTGAATAAATTGGTATAAAAGTTGTTTTAATAAAAGTTGGTATTTTGTATCTTTCAAAATTTTAATTTCCAATTTAATTTTTAATTTTGTCATTGATTTTTCGTCATTTTCTATAGTAATAATTTACTATAGAGAATTAAACTATAACGTTTTTTTTATTCCAACTAGGTAAATAACGATAATAAAAATGACAATACATCACAAATTGTTATTACAATTTCATGGAAAATAATAATTATAAAAATAACAACAGGCTACATGGAATTTACACTTGGCCAGGAAAATATGGGGATCTGCGTATAATATTGTACCCAAAACTCATATTCGAAAATAGCGGATTACAGTTCGGCTATATAATGGATTTCGAATATAATGAATTTCAAATACAATCTACGTCCATAAAACAATAAGGGATGCAACTGATGATTTCGCCGTTTTTAACCATTACAATCTGAGGAGAAAGTAGAGAACTCAGGTACATGACCAAGTCCCGACACTTACCCGCGTCAGTGCAATGGGTAGTAGCGGCATTGCATATAAAAATATGAAAACATTTATCAAACACAGCAAACAAATATTGACGAAATATTTCGGTAAATAATATGAAATATTTCAACAAACCGACTGGACTAAATTAAAGTAAAGATATTGTTGAAACAGAACTCTCACACATCACCAAATGAGAACTATATTACACCATCTATAGCCGGAGATATTGTTGAAATTGATGGTACTCCGAGGAGGGGTGAATATAAAACAGTAAATGCAGAAACACGGCTGAGAATTTCAACGCAATATCAGAATGGAAATGATGCGAATTTTATATCTAAATACGAGTCCATTCCCATTTCAACTATAAGAAATATTTTATCGGTCTTCAAAAACACGGGAAGAATGGTCCCATTGCCAAAGGGTGGAGCAAAAAATGTAAAATTGGGCGAAGAGCAGAAACAATACATAAGAAATCTAGTGGATGAAGATTGTACGATATCTTTGCGCAAACTCAAACACAAAGTCGCAGAACAATTTAGCATAACGGTGTCGGAATCAACTATTTTCTATTGTTTGAAAAAATTGCACTATTCAATGAAAAGGATTTCGCTTATTCCCACCCGACGCAATGACGAACAATCGATTGTTGCGAGAAGGCTGTATGCATCAAAATTTATGGAAATCGAGGAAACTTATAATGGAAGAGAGATTTATTACTTGGATGAAGTTGGTTTCAATGTGTCACTACGATGCAAACGTGGTAGGTCTACAGTAGGAAATCCGGCGGTATTAACTGTGCCCAATATTAGGTCTAAAAATCTTTCTGTTTGCTGTGTGATGACAAGAAATGGCGTTAAATTTTGGAAAGTAAATCATAATCCGTACAACACTGAATCATTTATTGGATACATCGACGAGTTTGCTGATTTTATTCTCGAAGAAAATATTAGAAATTCAATATTAATAATGGACAACGTTGCATTTCACAAGAGTGCACGTATTAGGAATTTATGCGCTGATCGAAATATTGACATTGAATTTCTACCTCCGTAAGTAGTGGGGATCTATCCCTAACGACCACAAGCCTCCCACTGTTTTCATGTTTTATACCTATTTTTCCCCCATAAACGTAAAAAAAACACTTAAAACCCCTAAAAACCTATATCTTTTAATTTCTTTATTCTGAAGACATTTTGGTTTCAAAATAAAGACTTTAAAAAAACAACAAAAATATTAAAAAAACAACAAAAATATTAATAAAACGGGGGAAAAAATACTGATAAAACTATGAAAAACGTTTGTCGGCTTGCGGTCGTTAGGGATATAAACTTGAGGATGTCAACTAGCAAGTTGCTATTTGACTAATTTATAATTTTATAAATCTTAATCTTGATGTCTTGAAGAATAAAAAAAAAATGAAAAAGAATAAAACTGCTCTGAGAGGACAGTGGTATTTGTTTTTTTTTTTTTTTTTTCACTGTCCTCTCAACAGTTTTTTTTGATCCGGATCATTTTTTTTTTTATTTCAACCTCTTTCGTTTATCAAATCTCTTCCAATATACAAGCTGGCCAGGCCCATAATCAGAATCAATCCGATAATAGCAGCACACCTTATTATTCGCTTCTCGCTCACGAAGTCGATTTCATCGGCGTTTTAAGTGTGCTGCTCGAAAGTACAAATGAATTCGAAAGTGAATCCGAAAGAGGTCCGAAAACAACTGAGAAATAAATGTGCACATTATAGAATCGATCCGGGGGTGTTCGAAAGACTGGTGGCGATAATTACCGGTTCGCCACCATCACCCGTTTCAATATTTTTTTTTTCATATTTATGTTTAAAAAATAATTAATTAATAAAATAAATAAAATATACAAGATTTATTTCCTAAGATACCCACACTATATATTTTTTTAATATTTATTTTCAAAAATTATTTTCAATATTATTTTCAAATTTTTAATATTATTTTATGTTGAAAAAAAAACTAACCTCAGACGTGATTTGAACCACTATCCATTTGAACCACAATGCCAGTCTATTGCCACTGCGCTATCGGAGTTCGGATTTTTGTCATTTTTTAAATTTTTAATTAATAAAAAAATAAAATAAAATATATAAAATAAATAAAATAAATAAATTAAAATATAAATCTAAGATACCCACAATATTATTTTCAAATTTTTAATATTATTTTATGTTGAAAAAAAACTAACCACAACTGTGATTTGAACCACATTCTATTTGAACCACTGTGTCTGTCTAGCCCACTGTGCTATTAGACTTTAGATTTTTGTCATTTTTTAAATTTTAATATATAAAAATGAATAATATAAATCTCAAAATTCAAGAAAAAAATAAATTAAATCTTGATTATAATAAAGAATTTACTCATGAAATTAAAAAAAATGATATTTTAAAAATCTCGCCAACTTCAGGATCTATTGCAAACTTAAATCGTAGGGGTGATATAGTTTTTCAATCTCTTCAAACATCAAACCCAATAGATATTTGTAATGCCAAATTATATTATAAAATTGAATTAGAAATTGAAGCAAACAAAGATATAACCCTAGAAAATAATTTCTTTCCAAATTTATTCTCCAACATGAGATTAAAACTAGGATCATCAGAAATTGAAACTATTTTGCATCCAGGAGTATATTCTACAATGTTAAATTTTATTTTAACTGGTTGTGATTATAAAAATGAATATGGTGAATTAACAGGTTGGATTCCTGATGTTAATAAAGGAGATTTAGATAAAGATGGTTTAGATATAAATTATGCTTACTATAAAAGAGCTGAACTTTATAAGTTGAAAAAATTTGAAGGTTATTTTGAATTAAAACACTTGTTCGGATTCCTTCAAAACTATAACCGGGTGCTCCATAATGTTTTTATAGAACTCATCTGTAATAGACTAGAAGGTGATAAAAGATTGTTCTATGGAGCTGCAGATACAAAAGCTAAATAAAAATTATCAACACTTGAATTGCATATACCTGAATGGACATTAAATCCATATTCTGAAATCAAACTCCTTGAAAGATTAAATTCCAACAAATCTATAAATGTAAATTATTTAAATAGAATCTGTAGTGAATTCATTATGACAGAGGGTTCAACATATTCTATAAAGGTAGCAAATTTAGCATACCGACCAAGATATATCTTGATTGGATTCAAAGAAGTAGATTCATCTTTCCAAACAAATAACAATCTATTTATTCAAAAGATTGGAAATGATAATTTAAAAAAAATCCAAATTCAATTAAATAGTTCTTATTATCCAATAAATAGAATGGAATTTAATATTGAAAATAATGAAAACATATTCCCATATCTAAATTATATTGAAACATGTTATGATTTCAAAGTTGAACCGCAATTAAGTTTAGAAGATTTCAAAAATTTATATTCTATATTTTGTATAAATGTTATCAGACCAAGATGATCGCCTAGCTATAAATAATGTTGATGTTACACTTCATATAACAAAGGATTCAGGTTTTAAAGCTAAAGTATATACATTAATATTAGAAGAAAAGAAAATAGAAATGAAATTATATGGTGGAAAGATTTCAATTATTGAAAATGTTAGGGGAGATTCTTCATAAGTAGATTCCCCCATAAAAAAACTTTTAAAATGAGTAAATATTGGACATGTGAAAGTTGTAATTGTCAAGTTACAAGACATCACAAAGCAAGTCATCTCAAAACTAAAAAACATACGAGAGTTGATATTACAGGAGGCGACCTACAATCTTCAAAAACAACATCTACAATATTAAAACCTTTTACTACAGAAAAATATCCAGGTGAAAGACATTTATTCCGTCACAATTATACTGGACCAGGAACAAGATTAGATATTAGATTAGATGAAAATAATAATCCTAAACAAGGAGAAGAACCAATAAATAGAATTGATCAAGCAGCTTTAAAACATGACATTGCTTACAACTCAGAAGATCTTAGAGATAGACATGTTGCTGATGTGAATTTAATACATGATTTAAATAATATACAAAATCCATCAAGCAAGGAAAAGATTCAAAGAGCTCTAGTTAAATTAGCAATGAAAGGTAAGATTTTCATAGGAGCAGGACTTCCTAGAAAAGCAAAAGATGTTGCTAATAAAAGGATTATTGAACAAGCAGACGTTGAAAGATCCCTTGAGAATCAACTCTTTGAGAATAAACCCTTACAAACCCCAACAGAATCACAAATAAAATATGCCAACGAATTACACCATGAATTTAGAAAAAATAAAAAATATTTAAAAGTTCAAGTACATGAAAAAGATCAAACATGGTCTGCTGATTTAGTCTTTATGCCCAAATCATCAGACCCTGAAAAATATAAAATAATTTTAACAGTAATAGATTTATATACAAGATTTGCTTTTGCAAGGTGTTTAGAAAATAAAACAGGATATTCAATTACAGAAGCATTTGAAAATATATTTGAAGAATATCAAAGAATTCCAAAATATTTATGGTGTGATAAAGGAACAGAATTTATATAACAAAGTTTTTAAATGAAAATGATATTAAATTATATTCAACAGAAAACGAAGGAAAAGCAGTCGTAGTTGAAAGATTAAATAGAACATTAAAAAATAAAATGTGGAAATATTTTACTGCTATTGGAAAACAAAAATGGAACAATGAATTGTTACAAAAGATTGTAAATGAATATAATAATGATGTACATAGTTCTATAAAATTAACACCTTTAAATGCTTCCATGAAGCCTGAAACCATTAAAGTGGTAAATATTGAAAATGATGTTATTGTTGATACAACCCCTATAAAACCAAAGTTTAAAATTGGTGACCGAGTAAGAATATTTAAATATAAAAATAAATTTGAAAAAGGATTCACAGCAAAATGGACAAATGAAATTTTTATTATAAATAAAATACATCATACAACTCCAATAACATATGGTATCATCGATTTAAATAATGAGGTAGATTTTATAATAATGAACTACAGAAAACAGATTTTTAAGTCGACAAGCCCTAAAACAAACTTTTCCATATTTCAGCTTTTTCTCTATCCAAATAAATATAATTATATTTTTCTTTCCAATGATTATCAACAAACATATCAAACATATTCTTATCAGGTTCAACATTTGAAAATAAATCATTATAAATCATATTCTTATCACGCTTGTCTAATTTAAAAAATATAAAACAATTAGAATTATTTCTTATAGAGTTTTTATCTAAAGCATAATATGTTTGAGATATATAAATAACATTACAATTATTATGTCTACCTCGTGTAAAGTAACTCTTTTGAATCTCTTGATTTTTCATGTTAACAACATCATCAAATATAACTAGATTCTTTTTATCTTTAGGAAGTAAATCACAATGTAAAACATCTTCAGGTTTATTAGAGAATAAGATCTGGATTCCATCCCCTATATAATCATTTTTATTACTAATATCTNATATGTATGTTGATTTTTAAAAATATCAATAATTGATTCAATAATTGATTCAATTATTGCTTTTTTAGTTAATTTATTATCAAATCCACATTTCAAAAGTTGTAATTCTGGTTGATTTATGGTTGTAGAATAAAAGATTAAATTATTATAATCTAAAAAATCATCTTCAAGCAACATTCTCAAAACAAGTACATTCTTTCCACATCCAGAAGATCCAATAATTAAGCATCTAAAATTATCAGGAAATACTTTATTATTAAATTTAGATTTATGTCTATTTAAAATTGGTTTCCAAGTATCCATTTTATTTATTATAAAAATGACAACACAAAACCCTACAGAGGAATCTTTGCAAGAATTAATAAATTCAAATAAAAATAAATCAGTTAGTAATTGATGGTAAGAAATATTTTATTGGAAAACATGTAAAAGAACAAGTTAAAGAACATATAGGGAGTTCCTCCAAATCCGGAGGTATTCTTCCATTAGCTGCTTTAATACCTGCAATCATTGCCGGACTATCAGGTGCTGCTGGAATAGCTGGAGGAATTGCAACTACAGTTCAAAAAGCTAAAGAATCTCAAAAGACAGACCTAGAAAAAGAAAAACTACAAACTGAAATCGATTCAATGAAGAAGGATCAAGCTAAAGGGGGAGTGTCCGTTGGAAAGGGTCTCTATCTTAATCCATAAGAGGGGAGTCTGCAAAAGTCTCAGGGAAGGGGTCTCTATCTTGATCCTTATAAAGGCCGTGGTTTAAATGATTTTTTAAAAAATCAAATTTCATCATCTGAATCTTTATCTTCAAAAGATAAAGATGATTTTAAAAAAATATGTAAATCTTTAAAGAATGGATGTCTTTGTAAAATTAAAAATGGTAAAGGTTTATACTTGAAACCCTTTCCAACGGATCCTTTACCAAAATGATACCATTTTTAATACCATTAAAATGGTATATGAAGAAAGATTAGCACTTTTAAAAAAATTACAATCAGAACAAGATAAATATAATAAAAAAGATACAACTCAACACGCTGAATCTATAATATTAAATGAGGTAATCCAACAACAACAAGGACCAACAATTAAAGCCATAAAAGAGTTAGAAGTTTTAAAATTTAAAGAGTTGGAAGATAAACAAGATTTAAAAGAATTACCATGGTTGGAAGATTTAAATATAAAACCTCTTATACTTGATCCTAAAATTAATGTGAGTTTAAGTAAAACAATTAAACCTACATTTAATATTAATGTTGAAGGATATCAAATAATAACAATTAATAAACATGACTTTCTGTTATATTTAAATTCAGAAAATAAATCACGTATTCATTCACAAAATGTTTATAATACTAAACACCTAGATTTTGAATTTACAGATGATTTTTATGGATTAGTTTGTGGATATCCCTCAGAGAATGTTGATCTTCTAGAAATTAAAAAATATTTAAATTTAATAGAATTAGTACATGGTAGTGCTAAAGCAAAACATATTCAAGATTTAAAGAAATATTTAAATAAAAATGAAAGGGGTTATATTGTCACAGAAGGAGAGGGCCAGGGTCAGGGCCAGGGAAAGGGTAAGGAGATAAACCCAATCAATCTTTTTATTGAATTAAGAAAACTATTAGCAGCTAAAAAAGCAGGACATAATAATTTAGATTCTGATATTTTAAAGATTTCTAAAGAATTATTAAAACAAGGAATAATTTCAAAAGATAAATTTAATAAGTATACGAAGTTATAAATACGAAGTTATAAAATATAAAATGACTCCTTCAATATTAGATTTTTTAAAAACATTTGGAATAAATACAAAAACAAATTTTGATTTAAAAGATTATGCAGATTATTTAAATTTAAAAATAAAAATATTAATGAATGATGAATTGTCGAGTCTGAAAGAAGACACTCCAAAGAATATCATTATAAATTATCAAAATTCAAATGAAAAAGGATCTCATTGGGTTTGTATATATAATAAATCTATATACTTTGATTCTTTTGGGATTAAACCCACTAAAGAAGTTGAAGACTATCTCTCGGACTACACTTTTAATTCTTTACAAGTTCAACCTAATAATACTAAAATATGTGGTATTTTAAGCTTATATGTTTTGTATAGATTGAATAAATCCAAAGGAGAAGGTTTCACTTCCTTAATCCAAGAAATTTATAATGATTTAAAATCTCTACTATGAAAATGGAGCTTCGCAACCCTTCCGGAAGATAATTTAAAAAAAATGGTAAACATAATGTCAGATAAATATTCAAGAACTTTATCTATAAATTCAAAAGAATCAGACTTTACTATAAACTTTCAAGATTCAATTAAATTAGATCAAAATTTAAATTATGAATTAGGACTATTATGGTTTTGTGCTTATAATACTATTTTTAATATAACTAAAGATAATAACATATTTTATTATATAAGCCCAAAATCTACAGATAAGATTATAATAACAATCGAACCCGGAGCTTATGAGATAAAAGATTTAAATAATATACTTTCTAAAAAAACAAATGGAGTCATTAAAATTAAAATGGATTTACCAACTTCAAAATGTATAATGACTTTAGAGAATATAGGAATTCATTTTCAAAATAATAGTTTCTTTAGAACAATTTTAGGATTTACACGAAACCATTATATCACACCTGTAGTTGAGAATATAACATCAGAAAATATTATAAAAATAATAAATACAAACACAATAAATATTCATTGTGATTGTATAACAGGTTCTTATAATAATGGTAAACAAACAAATGTTTTATATTCCTTTCCCTCAAACACAGTTCCTATGGGATATAAAATAGTTGAAAGAATGAATCCTCCAAATTATTTACCTTTATGTAGAAAATATATAATGGATATTAATTTTAAAATTCTTAATCAAGAAGGAGAATTGATTGATTTTAATGGAGAAGAGATTTCAATGTATTTACATTTGAAACAGGTTTGAAGATTCATTTTAAATTATTAATAAATGAGTTCTTATATTCCATGTAATAGAGGTGGTGGAACAATAAAAACAGGGTTTAATACAGAAGAAATATTAACTTTAACAGAAAATAAATATATTAATGAAAGAGGTGATTCAATGAAGGGTGATTTAATTTTAAATGGACACAAGATAAAAGAATTATCTTTTCCAACTGATGAAGCTGATGCAGTTAATAAGAAATATGTAGATGGTGTTAAAAATTATACTGATTTAACAACAACAAGAATTGAAAGTTCATTAACAACAAAAATGGATTCAATGGAATCAAAGCTTAATAATATCGAACAACGATTTAATGATAAATTTGACAAGTTACAAAGTCTGTTAACTGAACAAGTTGTAAAGTTAAATACTAGCATATTAAATTCTAAAGATAAACAAATTATGAATACTAAATTTAATACAATATATAATATAATAAATGAGATGATTACATCATTTAATAAAAGAATTTCAAATTTAGAGTCTCATGGAACACACATTAACACCACACATAGTATTAGAAAAAGAGCTGCTGAATTAGAACAGAATAAAACATTATTACCCCATACATATAAACATTTTATAGAACCAAGTTTAATAACAACAAACAGTAAAGAATGGAGTGTTTTTATGGTTGTAAAGATTATTGATCCTTATTTCTTTTTGTTTGATGATGATAATGAAAGAATGAAATGGTTTGTGAAATGTGATTATAATAGTAAGCTTGAAAAGGGTGATGTTATAATGACTAGTTATGATTTACCACACGGAGATTGGTATGTTAATACTCATTCACATGGACTACATAAAGTTAAAAGTAAGAATATTATTTTTAAAAGCACACTTGTACAATATATAGATTTAATATTTTATGAAAAAAAGGTTGATGTTGATGAAGTTCGTAAAGCATTGATGGAATTGTATAAAGATATTCTCTCAACAAGAGTTTCTTTTGATATCCGAGTATTGGTGCCAGATGGTGCTCAGAAGAATAAAGTCTTATTTTTTTAATTATTAAAATGGACAAAGTCCAAAAGATGGAAGAAGTAAGAGAAGAAAAAATTTACCCAGAGGTCCCTCCAGAATTGAGATCATCAGGATATTATTCCGAAGGTCACAAAGGTTCCAAGGCCTCGGCTCCCACAGAACTTGAAATTATGAGAGTAAAAGAATTTAAATCAGAAACCTTACATTTACAAGATTTATTAAAGCATTATAAAAAGGTTAAAAATAGATGGAATAAAGGGAATACAGTTTTAAAAATTATAGGTTATTCTTTAGGATTTGCATCTGCAATATTAACAGTTATTTTACCCATAACTTTACCAGTTTTAACAATAGCACCTGTAATACTTGGAAGTATTTCTGTAGCTGATGGTTTCTTGACTGAAATAGTTTCATTATCTTATACTTCTAAAAAGAAAAGTTTATATCGTGAAGTTTGTTTATCAATAGAATTAGGAATCTCTAAATTATTTTTATTTCAATTAAAAGCTTTGGAAGATGGAATCCTGACAGACGAAGAAATAATGAAATCAAATCAAATAATACAAGATATAAAGAATGAGGTTATAAGATTAAAAAGTGCTAATGTTATAACTAATGAATATTCTAAAAAAATTAAACGAGAGAAGTGGCTAAAGAATCATACATAAAAAAATTTATTGCCCTTCAAAAGGTTGATGTTGTCACTCTTAAATTAATTGTTGACATTTTTAAAAGAAAAAAAAACATTTGATAGAATCTGATGTTAACTTTTCGAAATTAGTTTTTAGAACCTCCTTATGATCTTTAAATTCTTTATCACTTAGACCTTTTATATATTCAGGATCAGTATTAAAATATTTAAGTTCTAAACATATAGGATTAAAAACTTGAGAATATAAAGGTTTCTCAATTCTCTCAGGATAAATGATTTCAACATTATAAATATCAAGATCAGTAATCTTTGTATCATATAACTTATTCAAACTAGCAAGATTTTTTATTATCGGTATTAAATTATTTCCTATAGGAAGAGTTGTCTTTAAATCACTTAGTATGAATCTTTTATCATCATAATTTGATAATGATACTTTTTGGGATTCTATCAAGTAAATATCATGCTTTTCACTTTTAAGTTGATGTACTTCATCGATTTTATCTTTATGACCTGGATTCAATGTGTCTTTATAATCTTGATGAGAAAGTTTCCTGGCTACACATCTCTGAATTCCTTTACATCTGTTATCCTTTACAGGTTTCTCGGCTTGACCCTCAGGGAATATAGGATATCTATGTGTAATGCTTTCTTCTGTATCTGGGGTTTTAAATATAAATGTATGTTCTTCAAATTTAGGTTTTGTAAATGTTTCATATGAATATTGTTTAGCACGAATAAATATTCCATTTTCTATAGGAGTAAAAGGTTTTTCATCTTTAAACGAAAATAATTCTCCAGATGAATTTATTAAATTTGAAAGTATAGGATTCTCAGAGATGTCACTTTCAAGGTCCTCAGTTCTTATTGTTAAAAACATTGAATCTGTATCCATTGCATGCATTGCTATATTAGGACCATATATAGGTTGTAAGATGTTATAATATGTCTCATACATTTGTAATTTTGAAAGTTCTAAAATTGCAAAGCCTATAAATATTGGTTTATTATATGTTTTCTCAAAATTCTGTAGTTCTATTGCAGTAAGACTTTCAGAAAATACTTGTGCGTTTTTAAATGTAGGCTTTCCTAGCATACGATTATAACGGGCTATATCTTTTTCACTATTTGTCAAGAGTTCAATATTAGTATACTTGTCCACATTCTCCATTGTCTTGCCAAAGACTGAATTGTTTAAAAGTTTATAATTATTGTCTTTTAAAAGGTTACCTTCTCTTTTTGCAATGTTTCTACAACGGATGTTCTCCTCTATAAAGGGCTTCATGAATGCTGCTTGTTTAAATCTTATAACAGTATGAACTTTTTTTAATTTCATTCCTTGTGAAAGATAAAACTGTAGGAGTCTATAGTGACAAAGATAATAAGTTCGATCTGTTTGATCACAAAGAAGTTTCATTGTTGGAGGTTTATCTTGTGAGATTTGCCAGGATGAAAGTTCTTGGAAATTAATCTTTCTTCTTATAGGAGCTAAAGGGAAATGTCTTGTTCCTGTTTTTATATCATCTGGGTAGTCGAGGTCACATTCTACAAAGTATCCTATTGGAGAATCTTTAGGAGTTGCACGTATTACTTTTATAAGGTCTTTTAAGATGGATTCTTCTTCTTCTGAGTGCACAAGGTCTGAGGAGGAGTATATCTCATGAAAGTCACTCATTGGTAAATACTGAGTCATAATTCCTGAATATTAAGCTGTTGCATCTATATAAAGTATAAATAGAGGATTTTTCATTCCTTCTAATACTTCTTCTAGTTCCTCATTGTTAAGTTTTATATAAGGATCATTAGAGATTCTTCGGCTAGTAGTTATTGCATTTCTAGCTTTTATTTCTCGATTACCCATTACAGAGGAAACTCCTCCTCTAATGTTTGTTTTAATTAAATTAAACATGTCTTGCTCGGTTAAAAGATCTATAATTTTATCAGACTCTGGAAGATCTGAAGTCCAAATGGTATATAACATAGTATCCCAAGCTAAAGAAGGAGCTGTTATATAATTATAAGGTTTAAGAACAAAAGACTTTGTAAATTCTTCAAAGCAATCTGCTAGGATGTAAACATCTAGGGACAAGTACATACTTGTATAATCTCCTAAAGTTTTACAGTCAAACAGACGAAACATTTTCTGAGCTCGGGAATATTCCTGATCTGTAATCCCAGATTTTGAAAGTAGTGAATAGAAGGCTTCTTTCTCTGGTAATTTTGTTTCCTTATATTTTTCAAAGGAGTCAAGATAGTCATAGGGATATATTCCTTTTGCTAGGCATGTAGGAAATTCTTCTGCTGGGATATTATTTTTTTCCAAAAACTCCCGAGTGATTTTAAAGTCTTCTAGCTTTAATGTTTTTGCTATGCCATCTAAAGACATTTGGAGAAAGTTTAAGGAATCTATAAATTTTAATTTTCCATATTCAAGTGATTTATATTTTTCCTTTGTCAAGCCAATAACCTTGAAAGAGTTTTTGGCATTTGCTGCTAGATGCTTTATAAATAGATGTACGTCATAACCAAAAAGATTATGAAATATAACTGGTACAAATTTAGGAGTATGACAATTAAGATTGCAATCTCTATGGGCTGCTCCTCGATAATTATTTTCACTTTTTAAATGATCGTGATCTATAACCTTAGGATTCTCATCTGTATTGATCTCTTGTTTGCACATCCAGCAGTTGAAAGTATTTTTATATTCTTCTAATTGTTGATCTGAAATATTTTGAGGATAGCTTGTTTTTAATGCTTCAAATATTTCATGTTCTAGATCATTTATACTTGTAGTAAAATGATCCAAGACATCTTCTGAAGTTCCTTGAAATGCATATTCTCTAGATTCTATGAGTTCAGGATAATTACTTTTAAATAATAATTTATAAGCAGATGGTAATTGTTTAGTTTTTCTAACACTATTAGGTTTATTATTTTTTCTTAGAAAGGCCTTCAACCTTGTTGGTTTCTCCTTCTGTTTAGAGGCTTTCCAGGAATCCATGAGTTTATATTTTTCTATTATTTTTAAATATTGATTGACTAGATCTTGTTTATGATTTATAGATTCAAAGTCTCCGTAAATTACTCCTAATGTTTGTAATAAATTTGAAAAGTTTTTAAAATACATCCTGGGATCTGTAGGCATTCTAATTAAGGCTGGTGAATCCTTTTCACAAAATCTTGCATGCTTAATCATAGAGTTTTTAGTTGTTGAATAATGAAGACATCTTTTACATGTTCCTCCTCCACATGTTGGATTCTCTGGTGATGTAAAGGCTTGAAAGTTTTTTATTAAAACATAATGTTGATTATTTTCGTGTTCCAAGATTAAAAGATATATCTCCCTGGTGGCATCGTTACCTCTAATCTCATAATCGGAAATATAAATTGGAATAATATCTCTGCATCCACGTCCCCATCCTTTAACATGTTCATAAATATTAAGTTTAAGATTATTTAGTTTTTCAAATTCTGGAATGTCTTCTAGTTTCATTGGATGCATAAAGCCTCCTTGGCCTCCTTGGCCTTCCGGTCCTTCCGGTCCTCCCGGGAATATTAATTCATTTTCATATTCTTTGTATTTTGAAACTCTTTGGGGGTTTTCAGCTTGAGGATGTAAATGTGCAAGTATTGACCACATGAAACATTTATTATCCTTATTCTGCACATTTATAACATTTCTAGATTTAAAGGGTGTAGGAATATAGGATTTAGGATTAGGTGGTAATCCCCTCCAATAATCAATTACTAAAGATTGGAAGGAATGAAATACTAAGTTTGAATCTCCTAATTCATTTTCAATCTCTTCTTGTTTTGCTTCTACTGCTTGAATTATTTCTTTGATGCTTTTATTAAATCCTCTAGTTGAAAATAGATATTTAAAAGGCATTGAGATTTCAACATCTAAAGGAATTGTGTCTTCTGGTCCTTCTTGGCCTACCGGTCCTCTCCAGTATTTTGCTTTGATTGTGATTTTATATTTTATAACATTATACCTTGTAGGCTTATAATTTTTTAAAGCTTCACAGAAAGAATCTTTTATATTTTTTTTATTTCTCTTTAT